>CANXYI010493312.1:0-14839 GCA_948208565.1 Hura crepitans
AATCACTAGGTGATAAGTTGATAACTTGATTAATATATCTGTGGTTGGGAATTTGGTAATGGCCAAGACATACACCATGATGGAATTATCTTAATTGGCATAATAATACCCCTGTGAATGTACAAATGTGTTGAGAGAAAGTGTAGGTAAGGGAATAAATAAGGTAATATGGAAAGATACATGATTATAGCTTGGATATCAAGGTACCCAAGAGCATTGGCAAGGTAAATGCTAAGAAATCCTTAGTGTTTTATTTAAAATGAATAATTGCCTTAAAATTGATGTTGTGGACATGAATTGGCTTCATTAATATGTATAAGAAAGTGAATCAAACTTTAGCCAAGACATGTGTGAGATAAAAGCACCTAAATTCGCATGAAAATATTGGTAACATGTGTGTTATGTATAGTTGTGATAAGGTATAATAGTATAAGCATGTTGGCATAATTTAATTGGCATAAAATGAGTCTAATATACATAGTTAAAATGGTATGAAATGTGGCTAGGAATTGCCATGTAAAATGAACTTAAACTTGACTAGGAAAGGATTTGAATGGTTGCTAGTAATATGCCTTTAAGGGCTATGACTTGTGATTAAAAAATGGATTATTAGGGCTATATTATGTGATTATGTATGGTGGCTTTGATGCCTATGTTTTGGCCTTAGAAATGGCCTAGTGATTAAATAGCTCAGGGTTTATGAACCTCATATGAATAATGGTGAAAACTGCATTGAAAAAGGCTAAGAAATGGACATAGAAAAGCCTATTCAAAACTTGACATAATGTCCTATAACTATCTCGTTTGACCTTTACCTGAATAAAAAATACCACTGGACAATAAATGGCAAATAATTGTGAAATAATTATGGATTAAAATCAAGCATAATATACCATAATTATTGGCAATTACAATGTTTAAAAATAATACTGAGAATTTACTCGGTATAATTATGTCCATACTAGATGAGGCTACAATTAAACATTATTATAAAATTTATATCTGTCTATTATTTACTTAATAATATTATAAGAAGTCAATCAATAAAGAAATAAACATAAATTGAGTTACATGGCACATTAGTTAGACACCCACTGGATGGGTTGACCGGTCAACTTAGGGATTTTAGCGGCTGCTACATTGTCAAATTTTCAAGCAAAGCTAATGGAACAACGTAGGTCCTAAAGGGCCACTACACTAGTCAGATAGTCAAACTTGGTTGTGACATTCACTTGATCTTTATCGGTGTAGTGGCATAGGTCTCGGAGGGCCACTGCACTAGTCAAACAGTCAGACTTTTTGTGACATTCACTTGATCTTTGCTAGTGTAGCAGCGTAAGTCCTAAAGGGCCACTACACTAGTAGGACTATTAGACTTAGCTGTGACATTCACTTAATCTTTGCTGATGTAGTGGCATAGGTCCCAAAGGACCATTACACTAGTTAGACAGTCAAACTTGGCTATGACATTCACTTGATCAGGCCGGTGTAGCAATCAGGGTCTAAAATATGGTTCATTGCATAATATTTTTCCCTCTAGGTCTAGTGTCTGTTAGTGTCATCTTTCTAGTCAAGCCAGTTGAATTAATTAAAGAAATAACATATAAATTAAATCAGAGGTGATAAGCATTAAAATACATAATTGGGTATGATTACCTGAATAATACTGCAAAATGTGTATATAGGGATATTTTGGTAATTTTACATGTGTAGTACTCATTGACATAATTAGTAAAGATTATGCATGCTATCTATAGTAATCATTTAAAACTATGATTTACTTGGGTTGTAATTATTAAATGAAAGATTGATGACATAAACTGGCATAAGGGCATTTTAGTAATTTTGTATACATAACAGTTTCTACTCTAATAAGTTAAATAATTTGCATGGTATATCTGGAAATGGTATAGATTCACAATATAGCTGAGTTTTAATTGACTACTTAAACTATAAATGGTTATGAACAAGAATAAGGGTATTTTGGTTATTTGGTAGAAATGTGTAAACACTGGCCTAATATTTTGAATTAAGTACTATTATCGTTAATGATGACAACTACTAATAAGATATGGAATTTTAGATATTATTTGAATAAATAGTAAATAAAGGTAGACAAGTGTAGTGTGGTCATTTGATAAGTGTATTGTACTTTTTAGGAAAATAGTCTAAATGAATAATTGATATTATCACCAGAAATATGCATGATAACTTGTATGACATGTTTTAAATGCTTAAATTCACCACTAAGTATTATATACTCAATGTATTGTAGGTATTTTATACCAATAAACAACCTCATAATGCATGTAGGCAAGTTCAGAGGATAAGTTATAAGGTTGTTATATATTTAGTGTATAGTTTTACACTCATGTACATAGGTGGGGGAATATGTATCATACAAAAGGTTATATTTATAGTGTGGTCTGTGTTTTATATTATCCAGCTATATTTGAATATGTGATTGTCTATCCTTGATGATAGTATATGAGAGCTTGAGGCTCTAGTGTATGTTTATCAAATTGTGGCCAGAGGCTTATGTTGATGTTTGATAGAATGACGATGTTAGGTTTATACCTAGAGGACCAAAAAGGTCTAAAAGATGTGAAATGTTTTATAGAAGTGTGTTTTATAGGTTTAACTTTTTAGGATAGTAACCCGACAATCACTATGCTATCGAATTTTAGAAAAAACCTAACTATCCTAGAATAGGCCTATATAAGTATGAATAATATGGTATGACCATAAAGGATACATAGAGACAAATAGAAATGAATTTGAAGTCAGATGGGACTTAATATTATACATCTGGTTAAAGTTAAACGAATGGTAAGGGGAGAAATCTAATGATGGGTGACCTAGTGGGAAGTGTACCGCTTATTAGGTTTCTTCGGGAATTCAGTAGGGGGTGTTACATCTTTTCTTGTCCAGATATGTCTCAGAGATATACCTCTTTTTAAATTCCTAGAGAAAGAAATCACAAGTTACATCAGCTGCAACTTTTCTCTTCTAGGTAGTATCCCACTAATGGAACGCTTCTTCCTGAAGGAATAAGGTGGCATATGTTATGATTTCTTTTGGAGTACACTACAGCTACTGTAGTGTTATGATGATTCAGTCTAACTAATATTCTACCTTAGTGGCATCATCCTCTACAGTGCCTATGAAATCTAAGGCCCCTATCTTTTTCACCCTCTCAAAATACATCTTCTGTATAGCTATAGGCTGTGGGGGCTACACTAGGGCTAGTGGTAGTGGTGGTAGAGTAACTACTGCAATGGTATGGCTCAACAAGTTAACAATCTATTATAGCAATGATGGAGAGGCTTAAGTCTGAGCTAGGCATGCTACATCACTCAACACTGGGGTAGTAAAGTTTATTGGATTATGTATCATTGTCAGTGTATGACTAGCCACCTTTTCCCCTTATTTTCGCAGTATATGCTCACTTATCATGAATCACTGCAAAAGAACAAATAATCAGCCTCAAATAGTGTAGCTTCACTCAACAAACATAAAACTCTAGACAGTGGCACTCATGTATATGTCTATAAATGCTTAAACCCACTTTAATACCACCTAATGTAACACTCTTTACCTAATCCTTTAGCTTGACCAGATAAAAGATGCTAACTTCCTAGTAGGTCACCTTTCCTACCCCACTAGATACTCATTTAACTATTATGGACTTAACAAGTTCATTATTATTTTTAGGTATTTTAAGCTGATTTATCTTAGTTTAATTTCTAATTTACTGTAATTATTTGAATTGACACATTTATCAAACAAAATATTTTACCAGCATAATGGCTGCTCGAGTGACAAACCAAATTTTTTAACTACAAAAAAGCACTTTTATGACTATTCATAATAAGTCTCACATCTCCTAGACCCTTCTAGTCCTCCAAATAGTATCAACTAACATTATCACATAGTCATTACACAATCATCTCAGCTATCACAATCATTCAACAACACAAAACATTTCATAGTTACCATACATAACCTATTTCATAATTTACAGACTAGTATGTGTCATAAACTAATGTGTAATAGATTTACATATAAAGGCCTTAACTTGTCCTATACAGAAATGCCCACCTTCTCTACTAACATTGAAATAAAGGCATATGTATATATACCCAAAGGAAGGTTATCAGCTACACTGTCTATCTGTCGAGGCTAACTGCAATCTATTACTTGCTACTTACACATCAAAACACTAACAAATTGAGTATACACTCAGTGGTGAATTTAATGTAATATGAACTATAAATGCATACATGCAACACACTACATGCAAATCTATATTCATGCATACTTATCTCACTAATAATGCCAGTTATGAGTGTAAGTTAGTTATATAGTGTTAAATCCAATTTATTAAATTCCCTGACTTATTATAGTTTAAGGTAGTTAACTCTTATTTTCCTATTTTTATTTGTCTTAGAAAATTATACAAGTTTAGCTTTAGTGGCATATCTATTTACTCATTATTATTTCTTAGTCCTATACTCGAAAGACTATACTTTAAGACACCAGATAATAGGACCCAACATATACAGTGGCCTATATTTTGAGCCTCATAATTGCATCCACCCATCTCTACTCTATAGTAAGGATTAGTTCATAGGAACCTCCCAATGCTAGAGTGGCAGGATCAATCCTACTAAACCTCTCAATAGCAGTAGGGAAAGCAAGGATCAGTCTTAGGGACCTCCTAATATCCCAAATCTTAGCACATATGGATTAGCCTATGTCAGCCTCCCAATATCCAAACCAATACAAGTAGCAGGGATTAGCCTATATGGACCTCCTAATACCCAAGTGTGCAGAGCTCATAATTAGAAAATGGGCAACTACACCCACCATATCATACAAATAGGCAATAATTCACATGGACCAAGGCCTCTAGTGGTTGCTAACTACCTAGTTGACTAGTTAACCTATCTACTAGGCTTCTGAATAATATTGGCCAACATTAGTTATTATTTAAATCCTCTATTATAGGTTATTACACATATCTTGACTCTTTTACCTTTCAGTGTTTTTATGTCAATTACGATACACATTCTCATATTCATTAAACCATTACAATTGGTATCTCAAGGTTTAATATTCATTCTATTCATTTTATGTACACATAGCTCCTAGGCATTCATGCCATTATGTCTCCATTAGGGGTGTGCAAAACCGAACTGAACCCAAAAATCGAACTGAACCAAACCGATGGTTATTTTGGTTTATTTGGTTTGAGTTATTAGGTTTTCGATTTATTCGGTTCAGTTTTTTTAAAAAAATTTTAGTTATTCAATTCAGTTTCAGTTTTGATAGTGAAAAATTGAATAAACCGAACCGACCGAACTATCAAAATGACGTTGTTTTGGACATTTAAAATTACCTAATTTTACCCTAAAACGATGTCGTTTTGATATTTTTTATGCAAAAAAAAAATATAAAAAGTTCGGTTAGTTCGGTTGGTTCGATTCGGTGTGTTAAAAAATTCGATCGGTTCAGTTCGGTTTTTCATATTGAGTTCAGTCGATTCAGTTTTTATTTATAAACAGTTCGATCTATTCGGTTTCGACTGATTTTCAAACAGAACCGATCGAACCGACCGATGCACACCCTTAGTCTCCATATTATGTTACCTAAACACATTTAAGTAACATCCCATCACTTCCATTAATTACCATGACATTACATTAATACATTATGCACATAATTTCTTTCATTCATTTCTAATTATCCCATTCTCACATTTATGTGTTTATAAGCAGGACTCACATCAATTACTATTAAATCTAACAGCCTGCACCTTACAAGAGCGCACACACCTCATAGCCATTATACATAAAATCATATATAGCCCATTACTTTTAATTTCACTTTACTACTATACTTTCCATTAGTTTGATCACTTACTTACAAGGCATTTTCATGCTAACCACATGTACACACACTTAACCTTCCTTAAGGCACCATTTAGATATACACTTTTCTCTTATGCACACATTCTTTTCTCATGAATTCTCTATACATTCAAGCATAATGTGATTACCATATCATGCTCACACACTTACCACATGCATTTACATACGCATACACATTATGTCACTTTTTTATACACACTCACACATACACATATGAAACATATACATTATGTACAACACATATTACATTAAATTCACTTACTTAGGGCTCTAAAGCACTCTAATTCACCCTCTTAAAGCTTAAATTTCCCTTCCTCCATCAATTCCTTCTTTTTTCCTACAAACATAATAGGTTTTAGGGTTTAAAAATTCCTTAAAAATCCTACACACCTTCAAATTAAGAACTAAACACATGTATATTCAACACACTTAGTACTACCCAAATATAAAATGAAAATTAGAAAAGAATGACTTATGCTCAATTTGAGCACTATTTATCAAGTGCTCTAAACTCCCCAATTAGGCAATTTTCTTGATTTTTGTTAGTAGAAATAGGCTCAAGAGACCATGGAGGCAAAGATTGGTGTGTCACCTTAAAGATTTAAGATTTTTTTTAGGTGTTGAATAAAGAAAAAAGAAAGGGAGGGAATCATAGAAGTGACATCAGCCTTGGGGGAGAAAGGGAGGAGGAAAAAAGGGGTTAGCACATATGACCCCCCCACACATGTGCCACCTTTTACATTATACATATAGATGGTCCAAATTGTGCCACGTGTCGATCCAATGGTCTGTATTAATCTAATTTTTATTTTATGCTTCAAAAATTCAAATTAATTATTTAAGACCTCTAAAGTTCATGCTTTTAGTGCCAAAAATTCTTGAAAGTTATAATTAGGGGACCTTTAAAATCTCAAGTTAAAACTCCAAAGGAAACTAGGTCAATTATTCAATTGCATAATTAGGAAAATATGAATAAATACCAAATGACCTCAAAAAATTATAATTCCTTCAACATTGGATTATTCAAAATTTTTGACATATATGGTTGTTATTTTTAGGTCCATTCTAGCACATCCTGTAATGGCCCAAAAATTTTGACATTTATGAATAGTACTTTTTTGGGATAAATAGTGTTCTTGAACTCGGGATGAATTGAAGCTACCTAATGAAAGTATTATTCGTACAAAATTTTTAGGCAAAGTTTAAAGTCAATCAAAAGTCATTTGAATGGCTAAAAATGCTAAAAAATGTTTTCACGGCAGAGTCTTAGGAATTGTGACCAAGGCAAAGCTAAACCGTAAATTATTTTTAAAGTTGTTCAGAAAATTCCAAAACTTATACAACTTTAAACAAAAAAAATTCTAATGAGTCTAATGGCACTAAAATTGAAATTTTTAGATATTGGGAAGTAATTTTTCAAAAATCGAGTAATATTAAAAATAACATATTTAATCAATTTTTCTCATTTTTTAAGCTCCAATTTTTAGTGGAATGTGGGGCATAATAAAAGTGAATTTATTGAGTAAGATTGGCAATTATCTGGGTATGGAAAGCGAAGGAAAAAAAGGAGAAAAAGGAGAGAAAAATGAATTAAAAATCTATAATTTTAGGAAAGTATAAATAGTCGAACTTTAAAAGAGAAAGTCAACATTTTCTTTACCTCCACCTCCTTCTCTCCTCTAACAAAAGCCAATGGCATTTACTCTTCTCCCTCCTCTATTTTCTTTAATCTCCTCACTTTTTAAGCACCTCTATGGCTAATCAAAAATTAGTTTAAAGCCTCTATACCCTCTAGGACTCCAAGGAAGTAGAATTTGTGAGAAAAACCACTTGAAATTTTCAATTTTTAAGTCTCATGAATAGTAATCCATTTTGGTTTAAGTAAGATTTTTTGGCCTTTGTTATTTTTCATAGGTTTTAGGGGTGCCCAAGATTGGCTCTATGATTTTAGATTTATTTTTGAAGCATCGGTCGATTTATTACAAATTATCAAAGTTTTTTCAATATATGTTAGGGGTTTCTAACCAAACCAAGATAAGGGAAAAACGAAGGTGTAGATAGGTTTCAAGGTTCCCTCTCAACCATCTTCATATGTGTAATTGAAATAAAATATGCAAATTTTGTTTATAATCACTAAATTCCATAATATGCCTATTATGTAATAAATGCTAACAAATGTGTTATGCCATTATTGTGATGTATTTTATAAGTTGTATGGCTCATGTTATGCATGACAATATGTTTATAATGATGAGAATTGAGGTTCAAGTAAATGTGCCTAATGTGTTAATGTGCCCTATTATGCCTAATATGGAGTAAATTAGGATTTAAATGGCTTAGTCTGGAAATTTAGCTTAACTAAGCATAATTAGGGGTTAGTTCACATAATTGACATGTTCATATGTGGATTATAGTGAGAGAATGTATTAGAAACAATAAATGCTCAAAATGAGCTTAGTTAGTCTAAATTGGGATAATATGGAAAATACCTTTAAATTAGGCACATAAAATTTCCACTCAAGATTTTAGGGATGTCTAAAGTTCCTTGTATTATTTATATTAGTTGTTGGACATTAGAGACCATTTAATGTTTGTTGCCCAAATGAAACATAGTGCCTTATGTGAGTTTGGTCATTTTTGCTTGAATTGCTTTAATATGAGTATAAATGTGCTATGTGTGTGTATCATGGGAAATGATAGACTAATGCATGGAATTGAGTTTAAATAATGAATAATGATGAAATAAAGCATTTTTAGGTGTTAAATGAGGTTTACATGTTAATTGAGGTCCTGCATTATAGATGGCCGAATGGTTTGAAATGCAAACCTTATATGTGTTGTAAATTAGCATGAGTTAAATAATGAACAAAGGGTGTGTAAAAGGCCATGTATGGCTGAATGACCTAAACAGTCATAAGACTTGGAATTTTTATAATATGAGTACTATTTATGTGTATGTATAATTTATGATTTTGGTTATGTATTGTATGAACAAGTAAATGTGAAGTATGCCTAATTAGTATGGTTGGTCGAATGCCATTTTAGGAATGTATATGCATAGGAATTCATGATATGTGAAATAGGGTGTGCATACAAGCTTTCTTCATTGTTATTGATTATGAACATGCTTAGTATGATGAAGAAATAAGGTTTAGGGCTAAATTATGTTCTTAACCTGAGATGAGCTTAAAAGTATTTTTAACAATAAAGTATGCCATATTATGAGAAAATTAATGAATATTGAGGCAATAAAGTGTCTTGAATGAACTTTATGACCTTAAATGAATGTATGTAAGAATAATACATATGGAAAATCCATAAATGAGATAGAAATGGCATAAATATATGTTAAAATGTGTATAACCATTAAAATGATATTTCTAATGAAATTAACCATTTTTAGTCATTTAATAGCTAAAATAAGTAAGTTAAAAGCTATATAAGCTTAAATAAGAAGGTGAAACTAAAGGCCCATATGATGCAATAACCTAGAAATGGATAAGTTGACTAATCAACTAGGGGATATAGCAGTTGCTAAGGCACTTCTATGCCTAGATAATGGTCCAAGGGTTCACTTTTATTCTTACTTATGGATTTATATTAAGTCTTGGGATCTATATAGTGCAGTCACCGTAAGGTCCTATAGAGGCCACTGCATAATTATATGCGGGTGTAACTGTGGAAAGGTTCTATAGGGACCACTGTGCAATTTTATGCTAAGGTCCAAAATGTAGACCACTACACATTTATTGATCTTGTTATCCATAGGTTTAAAGTTATCTAAAATGGTCTTAAATTAATATGGCAAACAATTAAAGCAACTTATAGTGTATGACATGAAAGTCAATATGATAGTTGAATTGCATGTATGAACTGATAATAGCTTTTTGACAAATGGTTAATTTTAAATGTATGTTTACTACATATGTATAACATGGATGTCATATGCATGATGTATGTCTTTTGGTCATGAATATGGCATATCACCATTATGCTTAAGTATTATAAAATATGTGGATTAGTCATGCATGGTAATAAATTGCATTTACATATGATATGTTAAGTTACTTATAAACAAAAGTTATTTCGATTGCACCACTAAGCATTCACTTAGTACATCATTCATTTATGATGCATAGGTAAGAAGATTTTTTAAGACTCAAGGCTCGAGACATTATGATTATCAAGGGAAGGCTTTCCTTTTGGTAATTTTTTATATATAGTATAATATGTGATGCATAGGTAGCACTTAATATATAAAGGATAAGAATGGGTCTAAATTGTATTTAAATGGTTGTTTTTGGATTTCAAGTTTGTAAACCCTTATAAAATATATAAATATGTGTGTTACTATATGATATCTCTTTCTGAGGTTGAGATATCTTATGATTGTGTATGTGTGTTGTGGAGTGATCAGAGGATCACATGATGTTATAAAAGTGTGTGAAATGTATATAGAAGTGTATTTTATTATGTAGGTTACTATTTAAAATTTAGGATAATACCTAGTATAGCTATTATGCTGCTTGAATTTTGGCACAAGAATTTCAAATTTTTGAATATGTAACACTATTTGAAAAAGTTTTTGAAAACCTATATTTTCACACATGACTTTTTTTATAAAGAATGTTTTATAACAAGTAACAATAAGAGTGAGTTTGGATATCTCGATATGCATGCACACCTTTATCAGGCTCGATAATTGATCAACATCCAAACTAAGTAAGGGGTGTCACAATTAATGCATCAGAGCTCTAATTTAGGTTTTCTTAGGAAATATATGAGTGCTTAAGAGTTTAGAGTATACATCACATAAAGTTAAGGTTTATCAATTGTTTTCATACCTACAGATATAATGAGTGCTTCGACATATGGTAGTAAAGAGGAAGTCGGGAGTCACACTCTAACTACCATAACAACTAAGGCTATGAGAGTTGGGTCTACATCTATTAATGTAGCAGGACATGTATAATTTACAAGATAAGCTCAGTCGGTGTTCTTGTAGAAGATGCTTCAGCAATTAAGGTAAGCTACTACTATTGCTCTACCACTAACACCACAACCTAAGGTACCTTTGGCCCTTTAGAAGACCTACTTAGAGAGGGTGCAAAAGATGGGGGTAAAGGATTTCAAAGGAGAAGGCAAGACAGAGCCTGGAAAGGTAGAGTACTGGTTAGACCACACTAAGAAAATCATGAAACAGATGCAATGCACACTAAAAGAGAAGGTATTATATGCCACCTCTCACCTATAAGTAAAGGCATCTATGTTGTAGAAGGACCTTATTGAGTACAAGTCAAAAGATCAAGTGACAGGGGAGTTCTTCTTAGCTAAGTTCCATAAGAAATATATTACTGAAGACTATCTTGATAATAAGGGATAACAATTCATGGTTCTCAAGCAAGACTAGATAACCATAAGGGAGTATGAGAAGGAGTTTACTATGCTTAGCAGATATGCTAAGGAAACTATCACTACAGAGGTAGACAAGTGCAAGAGGTTTGAGAAGGGTTTGCATGTTGAGATTAATTCCCAAGTGGTGCTAATAAAGATTAGAGATTTCTCTCATCAAGTACAGTATATAGATCTATTGATAGAGTATAAAAAGAGAAGAAGGAGTTCTACTAGAAGAAGAGATTAGCTGGTCAAAGAGCATTTAGTGTTACTCCATAATCAGGCAAAAAGTATAAAGGGTTCTAGTCTGGGTGTGCACAGTAGTATAAGAAGCAAAAACAATCACAAAAACTAGCACAAAGCGATAAAAGGAAGTCTGAACAACAACAGTCTTAACTGCCAGTACACCAAGTTCTATCATTAAGAGAAATTCAGTCCCTTAATGTTAGACTTACTATAAGTGGCATAAGGGAGAACGTTGGAAGAACAAGCTGAGTGTGTGCTTTTGTTATGGACAGTCGGGTCATTTTTGCAAAGATTGTCCTAAGGGATAGATTATGGGATAAAGATCAGCACCTACACTTACTGGAGGCTAGAAGGGTAGTCGAGGAGAGAGAGCTAAAAGAGCTTAAAGAGATAGATCAAAGTCTTGACATGAGCATAGAGCTCTAGCCTAATAGTATGTTATTAGAGCTCAAGAGGATATTAATGAGCCAGACGTCATAGTTGGTACTTTTCTTCTCTTCGACTCTTCTATTTTAGCATTAGCATTAATTGATAAGGGTCTATACATTTGTATGTTTGCACATCATAAGCATAAGACAGAGGGTTAGTTTTAAAACCACTTAACCTAGCGATCATGGTTAGTAATCCCATAAGCCAGCATGTGATAGTTGACTGAGTGTATAGAGATTGCCCTTTATGAATACAAGACCATCAATTTCTTGTTAACTTAAAAGAATTACCTTTTAATGATTTTGACTTGATATTGGGCATGGATTGGTTGTCTAAATATCTAGTGATTTTAGATTGCAAGCATAAGAGGTTAACTCTCCAGACTAATGATAAGTCTAAAATTACAGTAATTTGAGAGAGAATTAACTTCTTGTCTAATGTGATATCCATAGATACAGCTAGGTGAAATATGAGGAAAGGTTGTCAAGCATATCTTACCTATGTATATGACAATAGAATAGAAGAGCCAAATGCTAGTAGCATACCAATTGTGGCTAAATTTATTGACGTATTTCTAGAAGAATTACTAGGTTTGCCTCCAAAAAGAGAACTTGAGTTCAGTATTGAGATTTTGCTTAGTACTACTCTGATATTGATAGCCCTATATCAGATGGCACTAGTAGAGTTAAAAGAATTGAAGCTTCAATTACAAGAATTGCTAAACAAGGGTTCATCAGATTAAGTTTTTCAACATAGGGAGCACTAATTTTATTTATTAAGAAGAAGGATGGTTCACTTCGATTATGTGTGGATTATTGACAGTTGATTAAAGTGATCATTAAGAATAAGTACCCTCTACCACATATTAATGATTTACTTGATTAGCTTAGAGGAGTTAGAGTGTTCTCTAAGATAGATTTGAGATTCGGGTACTATTAGTTGAGAGTGAAGGAGTCAGATATGGCTAAGACTACTTTTAAGACAACGTATAGTCATTATGAGTTTTTGCTAATGCCATTTGGACTTACTAATGCTCCTACAACTAGTTTTAGGGAAAGACTTTACTGTATTCAATGATGCATCACATAATAGGTTAGGGTGTGCTCTAATGAAAGATGACAAAGTGATTGCCTATGCTTTAAGATAGTTAAAGCCATATGAAAAGAATTACCCTACTCATGATTTAGAGCTTGCAACCATAGTGTTTGCTCTAAAAATCTAGAGACATTATCTTTCTAGGCAGAAGTACTATATCTACACTTATCATAAGAGTCTTGAGTATCTTCCTACACAAAAGGAGCTGAACTTGAGATAAAGGTCATGGATGGAACTGATTAAGGATTATAATTGCTTAATCAATTATCATATGAGGAAGGCCAATATAGTGGTAAATGTACTTAGCAAGAAGTTTATGGTAGCCATGAGAGTTGTGCATGTTTGCCTATAATTTAAGGGTAATGGTGCTCTTTTAGTTGAGATATAGGTTAAGCCTTATCTATTATAACAAGTGAAAGAGTGTTAGTGTGATTATCATAGATTGATGAGTGTTATAAGTGCTATCTAAGAGGAGAAGCTGATAGAGTATTAGATTAAATTAAATGATTATTTGTACTATCATGACAGAATTTGTGTGCTAGATGTGGATGAGTTAAAGAAGCATATTCTACAAAAAGCTCACAATGCTCCATATGTTATGCATTCTAGTAGCACTAAAATGTATTAGGATTTGAAACAGTCTTATTGGTAGCTAGGCATGAAAAGGGATGTGTTAAAGTATATGACCAAGTGCCTTACCTATCAGTAGGTAAAGGTAGAGTATCAGGTTCCTTTTGCATTACTTCATCCTATAGCAATACCATAAAAGAAATGGGATAGAGTAATAATGGATTTTGTGGTTGGGCTACCTATGATAAGGAGTAAATGTGATTTAGTTTGGGTAGTTGTGGATCGATTGACCAAGACTGCTTATTTTATACTAGTAAGAATATACTACTCCTTAGAGAAGCTAGTAGTGTATTATATGGATGAGATAGTCATATTTCATGGAGTGCCATCTTCCATCATATCGGATCAAGATCTAAGGTTCACATCAAAGTTTTAAAAGAAATTTCGTAATGCCTTTGGTACTCGATTGAGTTTTAGTATAGCATTCCATCTACAGACTAACAAACAATCAAAGAGAGTCATCTAAATTCTCGAGGATATGTTGAGGGGTTATGCATTGGAGTTTAAGGGAAGCTAGGACTGATATTTGTCCTTAGTTGAATTTGCCTATAATAATAATCATTAAGTGAGTCTAGGCATAGCTTCTCATAAGGCCTTGTATTAGAGGAAATGTAGAACACCTTTGTGTTGGAATGAACTTAGTGAAACTAAGCTCATGGGGCTAGACTTGATACAAGATGTAAAAGAAAAGGTGAAAATCATCAAAGAGAGGTTGAAGGTAGCTTCTAATAGATAGAAGTCTTATATAGACTTGAAAAGAAAAGAGGTGAAATATAAAGTGTGAGGCAAGGTTTCACCTTGGAAGAAGGTTTTGCAATTTGTGAAGAAAGGGAAGTTGAGTCCTAAGTTTATTAGCCCATATGAGATCACAAAATATATGGGAAAATAGCATACAAACTAGCTTTGCCTCCAGACTTATAGTAGATCAATGATGTATTTCATATTTCCATGTTCATAAGATATAGATTAGACCCCATACATGTGATAATACTAGAAGAGATTAAGGTTAATCCTAATATATCTTTTGAAGAAGAACCAATGATGATGTTAGATAGAGCGATAGAGGAATTGTCGAATAAGATAGTACCCTTGGTAAAGGTTCTCTAAAAATA
>CANXYI010493334.1:0-10833 GCA_948208565.1 Hura crepitans
GGACTTTGAGGCGAACTTAATACTGTGTGCACCATTTGACTGTTTGAAAATTTATTTGGCCATTTGAGAATTTACAAATGTGTCTGTCTAAAAAGGATATGTTTAGTCATAATAATAATAATAATAATAATAATAATAATAATAATAATAATAATAGTACTTCGAAGAAATACAAGGATCATAAATAAAATATATTTTGTTTTTCGATGCTTCATTTGTCTAGCTATCCTTCATTTTTAATATTCACATTTTCCTTGAACTCTGCACTTTTATCATTTAATATTTATTGTCATCCTTTATCTATCATAACTAGCTTATGTCATATCACTTTAGGAGATGAATTTTGACTCAAATATCCTTCCATCCCTTCAAAATTTCTTTTTTGAATACCTTGATCATCAAATCAATTTCAAATGCATGCCCCATGTTTTACCAAAATAAAATATCCTTTCAACGAAAATGGGCAAGTGTTAGCTCTTTGTTTTCTTAAGCAAGTGATTATTTGTTTAGCAGTTCCATTGAAATAGTGGATATTGCATATATAACTACGGTTTTATCAAGTGTCAACTGACTAGTAAATAATTAATTTAAGAATTATACACCTGTGAGGTCAATTAAGGAAATCTCATCTAACCTTAACCATCTTGTTTTGGACAATGTTCTATTTTAATCTTAATATTTATTTTGAAATTTTATTTTGTATTTCATGTCATTTTTGGAGCAATAATGCCCCTGTAGTTATTAAAAATAGTGCTAAAATACCCCTATAAGTGTTAGAAATTAAGAGTATTTTTACATAATTTTTAGTAACTGTAAGTGTATTTTTACACTATTTTTGATAACCGTAGGGGCATTTTAACATTATTTCGAACAACTATAGAAGCATTTTTATTTAAAAAATAACTATAAAGGTAAAATAGAACTTGAGATAAATGTTAGGGGTAAAATAATACTTTTTCCCTTTGATATATCCTATATTTTATCTAATGTCCTTACATTCTTTTATCAGTCCGAGAATATTTTCTTCAATGATCAATCATCTTATCGTCATTCAATTCTAATGTTTTTGCCCAATTCCAAATACATCATATCCCAATTTTGATTGCAAACTTCAAATTCTATTCAGCTTTCCTTTTAGTTTTCATTTTCCTTTTTTGTTCTAAAGAAATATCTATCTTGTTCATTCGAACTCTTTGTTTTTGACAAGCTATCTCCTTTAAAATTGAATTAGAAATTCAAACATATAATTTATGTCTTGATTTTTCTAGATAATGCATCAATAGTATCCTCGTTGTTAGCCAATCCTTTTGGATTTTCTAACTAACTATTTTCTCTCAATTTTCTAATTTTTTCCTAGGCTTATTCGCTTCATTGATTGGTATAATGGGATTCATTATTGATTGGTTCAAGGGGTATTTTTTTTTTGAATAAGGTTAATCGAAGATAAAATGAATCATAGAATGAGGCTTTTGATGTTTTAGATAATAAATTCTTCATATTTTTGCCTACCTCCTTTTTTGCTTGTGTATGATGGGCTATTTTTCTTGAATTTCCCTTTTTTGCTTTTTTTTTTTTGAACCATTCTTCCCTTCTTTTTATGAATAGGGAATGATAAATTTTAATTTTGGATATTTGATTATTAATTGAACTCAATTACCCCACTTTTATTTCTCTTCTCACTTTCAAGGGTACTTGTCGTGTACTATAAGGAAAAATCAACTTCTGTATCTTGTAAACAAATTCAGGAGTCATGTATTACTTCTAAAGATTTTTGATTCGCTTGTTATCTTTGTGTATTATGCAGATACTTCTCCATTTTCTAAACTTCATTCAGGATTAATCAATTCCTGTCTTCAATATCCTGACTTACAATTACATTTGTTATTTACCAAAATAAAAAATCATCAAAGATCTCATAACTCATTGTGTTCATTGAATCAAAGGAAATTCAGATCCATTCACAAACAAGTATGAGAGGAAAATTGTGGAATTTAACAAATACAGACCTTAAAGCTTTGTAGGTTATTGATAGCACCCTCAATTCTGACTTTTCAATAAAGCTCACACTAACTGTTTCTTCACCTAAAACTTTAGGTTTGCTAGTATTAAGAATACACTACCTATTTCCTCAATTCCTTGCTCAAAACCCCAAAAATTCTCATTACTAATTGCTTAAAGGTAAAATAAACTCATTATTAAAGTAAAAATTCCATCTTTACCTCTACACTTTTGTCTACTAAAACCATTTCATTGTTTTGAGAATTTCTAGACCTTATCTTATTTTATCTATGGATCTTTCTTTAGCATTAACCTTTCTTATTCGCCTATTTCAGTACCTTTATGTAACTGATTTTAGGGTTATTAAAGTTAACTTTAGCTATCGGACTCTGGAATTGCAGATCGCCATGCCTTACCTCTGCCCTCGACAATCTTTGATGACATCAAATCATCGCTAAGGAATAAGAATTATGTTCTCATCTATTAATCCTTAAGCAGTAGTTTTCTTGAGTGATAAAGGAAATGCGGACTCTTTTATAAATGGAAATCAAGACGTAAACAAAAGAAAAAGAGAAGGGCTATTGTTTTCAGTCTCCAAACAATAAGTGTCACCCCTTTAAAAAATCTGAATTTAAACTCTTAAGCTCAATCTGATATTATAATAGCGAAAATCAAGGGAGAAACCCTAAAAATTCGCATTGAATTCCTTAATAAGTTTTTAGTAGCAATCAATCTTTGTTGTCGAATGCCTTCTAAGAAAGATTTCATTCTTCTACCGAATAGTTATTGTAAATCTCCTTAACCTGAAAGCCACTAGCCTAACTGACTCTTTTTTGACAATCTCAATTTGAATAGAATATTTAGCTAAACTTTCCTTTTATTCAATGTTTTGGGCTTCAAAGCTTTGATTCTATAATCCCTTTTGCTTCTAATTAAATGAAACAATCAGTACCAAGGAGAAGAAGATTTCGGTCTCTTGGACATAATTCTATCTCTACCGTCCTTAGATTTTGGTTTCTCTCTTTGCCCCTTTTTCCCTTTTTTATTTGTGGATGCTGCCTCCACCCGAAACCAATAAGACTCTAATCTTCTCCCTTTTTGGCATAAAGCTGCTGCCCCCCTTTTTTCTTTTCTTTTCTTTTCTTTCATTTTCTTCTTTTGTTTTCTTTTTATTTTTCCTTTCTTTTATCCGACAATTAGAAGCTTCTAAGATATAATTTTTGGGATATTAGGATCCTTCTATTCATACCATATGCCTTGGTAGAATTT
Source organism: Hura crepitans (assembly GCA_948208565.1). Lineage (NCBI taxonomy): Eukaryota > Viridiplantae > Streptophyta > Magnoliopsida > Malpighiales > Euphorbiaceae > Hura > Hura crepitans. The sequence goes on from CANXYI010493334.1 coordinate 3,268, forward strand.
CATTTTTTTAATCCCCTTTTATTTAATTCCAAAATTAATCTCTTTGTGTATTATATCTCTTCTATTAAATTTATATTTTTATTATATTTATTTCCTTTTGCCTCTTTTACCTTATCATGTCCTTAAATCTTTTAAGGATGAACTTATACAAGTTTTGTCTTTTAATTAAAACTCGATAAATCTAATCTATCGTAAAGAAAGTTTTTTTGCCTTTTCTTCTGTACTAAAAATTGGGGTGTTGCAATTCTTTCCCACTTAAGCAATTTCGTCCTTGAAATTGGAGTAAGTGCCTCTTTTACTTATTGGGATCTTCTTATTCTTAACATTCTTTACTTCTTCGGTGACTTCAACAAAAGGAACTTCTAGTATTTTGTCTATTGTATCTTTACTTAAAATGTATGAGCAAATTCTCGACTTTAGTTAAACTTTAAGAACTTTTCTCTTTGCATAAGTTCTTTTGACCTTCTAGATTTAACTTTGCATTCTTAGTGCTATGTCAGTTTTTAGTATATTCGATATTGTACCTCATCAAATCCTTATTCCTTTATTCAAACCTATTAGTTCAATTTCTTTTGCATTGGGCTACACTTACGATTAAATTCTTCCACATATGCATCCTATCAAATCTCTTAATCAATTAGGGATGTGTATATGTGAATAATATGACAGTTTATACATGTATGATAATAATAATGATGATGGTAATAATGACGTGATATGTATATTATATGATGATGTCGATGCTTGTATAGCTATAATGCATAAAACAAACCCATGTAAAACATGTCTTGTAGAGTTGCCCCTAACATTAAGGAAGATTTGACAGGTATAATAAAGGTATCAAGTTCCTGCATAATTCCACTTTTATAACTCAATTCAATGTTTCTCCCTTATCCTACCAAAACTAAGCTACTGTACTTCCAGTTATATTATACAATTCCTATGTACCTTACTATAAAGGTATCTATCCAAACCGAAGTTGGTTAATCCAACTATTTCTCATACTAGAACATCCCTTTGATACTTGTTCCAAAACTAGGCAATCTATAGCTTTTGCCACCTCTTTAGCAATTTTCTATGATTTAGAACCCACTTGTCACATTCAACTAGCAGAAAGGATCCTTAACCCTAATATTACATATCCCATGACACTTTTTATCTTTAGATTCTATCCTAGAACCATCTAAACATGTGCTCTGATACTAATAAATGTAATAACCCTTACTCCTACAAGAGAACCCAATAAAAAGGTGTTACATCATAAACAAAGACATATAGAACATATAAATGCAGCACTAAAGCACATGAAAATGTGAACTAAAAAGAAATTTTTGTTTTTAAATTACTATATGAAAATAGGGGTGAGCAGAATCGAACTGAAATCGAAAATCAAACCGAACCGAATGCTATTTGATTTAATAGGTTCAATTTTTTTATTTTCAATTTTTTTGATTCTAAATCGAAAAAAATTTTAATTTTTGTGATTCGGTTCGATTTATAGAGTCAGAAAACTGATAAGACCGAACCGACCAAAATAATGAAAAGACGTCATTTTCTTATAAGGAAAACTTTTTTCCTTTCCTATTTTTCTTCTTTGTAAAACAATATTCCATCCTAAATCTGCAATTCTGCATTCATGTTCAGCCTCTCTCCCTAGTCTTAACTCCTTGTTTTAATGCTTTCGATCTATATTCACACCTCAGCCTCTTCATTCTGCATTCATGTCTTAGCCTCGCAAGTCAAGTCATTGCAATTTGTGAGAAATTATTTGGTTTGAATCTTTGAGAAATACTTCTCAATCTCTACATTCTACATTTAGGTATGGCATTCTACATTCTGTTGCTGCCTTTTTCTGATAGAAAATATTTGTTTGGGTGTATCTTTTCCTGGGTATTTGCATGCGTAATTGTGTATCTTCAATGATGGCCATGGAAGCTGTTAGAATTAAAGCACTTAAAATGAAGTTCTATTAAGCAATTTTTTTAATTGTTTTATCTTATTTCGAATAAGCATTCTACATTCTGTTGCTGTCTTGAATTGAATTGAATTGAAGCGAGAAGGCAGCAGAGACCGCAACTTGTATTCTAGCAAAAACAAAAATGTCATTTGAATCATCTCCACACCACAATAGGATTTAAAAGCAAAACCCGACAGCAGAGAAAGTTGTTGGGGTTCGAAAGCTAGAGAAAGAGAAGTGTAGAGAAGTCTTCAGTTTCCAAGAAAGTTTTTTTTCCTAATCTAAGTGGTATCTTCCAGCAAAAGAAGAACCAAATTGAAGGTGGATCTCCTTCTTACCTGACTGGCGAGAAGCCTATGTGAGATGCTCATGCTTGCAAAGGCGTTGGTCTTATTGCGAATGGTTGAATGCCTCTAAAAAGATTAGAATGGACTTTTGATTTAAGAAAATTCTAATCCATGTAAAAAAAGGCTTATTAATACTTTAATATTATGTTCAATAAAAAGCCCAATAAAAAATGTTTCAAAAGCCTAATAAAAATAGTCCAAAAGCCTAAAATCGAACCAAATTGACTGATTTTAAATCGGTCCATTTGGTTCGGTACTATATATTTTTGATTCTCAATGCAGTCTAAGCACTCTACAAAATTCGGTTCTATTGGTTCGGTTTTACCGTTTGATCAGCCCTATATGAAAACATTTTATTACCATTTAAGACAAATCTTGTTGTAATGAAAATTTTTCCAATTACAGGTTATCATGCCGAAAATCTAGCAGCATAAGGCACTGCCCCAAAATTTTACCTATAAGAAAACACTTCCACCAATATTTATAAACATTCCAAAACTTCACTTTAAATTTCAAAACCCATAAGACACTATTATCAATTCAAAATTAGATAGCAAATCATCCAATCTCAATCAAGCAATAATCTCATCTCAAAATTTTGTAGATCATACATACTACACATACACACCCCATCAATTTTTATTCTTTTACATTATTTACATCATTAAATTCTAGATAAAAGTTATTATTTCTTTATAAGTTCCATATGATATAACATTAGGAATGTATCATAAGTAACATCCTTTATACATACATAATTAAATAAAGGAGAATTAAATAACTCTTTATCTCTATGCCTTGATTTGTCTGTACTTTTTAATGTAGTGGCAGCTCTACCCTTCTCCTCTGACTCTCCTAGATCAAACCTATATGAAGGAAAAACCTCCACGCTGAGCAAAACTGCTTAGTGGTGCATATATAGTCAGATGACTTATTGCCAGTCGCCTTTACTAGCAACTTAAAACTTATACATAATGCTAATAAAATAACTTATTAAAGTAAGGTATCATGGTAATACTAATAATGGTACCAACATAACATGTTTTGGATATTTTTATATGATATTATGTAAATGTAATCACTTTGATCATACATGAATGTTATCCATTTGTACAGTGAACTGCATATTTCTAACCATTACTTAGCCTAAGTCATATATTGTGCCATATGGTATTGAACAAATATTAGGCATGTATGTAGTTATAATACATTCCTGCATCTTATGAAAGTATACCACACATATTTATCTTTACATTATGCTTCATTGTGCATTCAAGTGGTTTCATAGGAAGTAAATCACATCTTATATATAAAAATGCCATACATCCCTTTTTACCTGCATCAAAGTTACCTAATGCATCTCTTAAAAAGACATAAGTTGTGATACCCCTTACTCGGTCTAGATGCTAATCGGTCACCGAGCCCGACTAAGGTATGCACGCATATCGAGATATCGTACTCAATATACTCGAATATTATTATTTAAGATTTCTTATTAAATAAGATAATATGTTAAAATACAAGTTAAAAAAAATGTTTTCCTACAGTATTACACATGAAAAATTGAGAATCCTCGTGTTAAACTGTATCGGGCACTATCCCAAAATTTTCCTGTGTCAACCTGCATTATAAAACACACTTCTGTATTTATATTTCATTTCTCAACATTTTGTGATCCTTCTGATCATCCAGCAACACTCAAATCACAGTATGACATATCTACCTCAGGAAAAGATCTCATACAGGTCAAGCCTACAATTCACAACTTTAAAATAGTTTAAGTATCACATAATCCAAAATAAAGTTCTTCAGTTACAAAGATTACAAATTAAATGAGATGTAACCCAACCCACTTTACATATACATTGAGTGCTCCCTAATACATTACTTCAAATTATAAAGATTACCAAAATGGCAAAATTTTCAAGTCAGCTTCCTTGATGTCCGAGGCTTTTTTTATCACTTGTCTTTGTACCTACGTATCGTAAAACACACGACACGCTAAGCATAATGCTTAGTGGTAAAATTAAAATAATTTATGCTATTAAAGTCATTTAAATCGATTCATGCATTCATTACCATACAATTGTACTCATGGATATGTATACCATTAAGTACCAGCATTATATGCGAACATGGAAGCAACTTACGGCATAAACCATGCATTATGTCCATAGCTCATTCATGCCCATCAATATCCAATCACATATTCAATTATCATTCTTCTTAAGTCATCATTTATTTTTCTTATGATGATTTTCTAGCCATTTTATCACATTACATGCATCACAAGTTATTGGCCTTTTTCTTCCTTATTCATATAAACAATTTACTGCTCATGACAACCACTATAATCCTATGGATAACGGGATCGTATGCTGTGCAGTGGTCCATATTTTAGACCTGATGGCTAATAAATTATGTAGGGATTTCCTCCGTGAAACCTTGTGCCTGCACCCATATGCGTCTGTGCAGTGGTTTCCATCTTAGAACCTTGCAGCTGTACTTGTGTGATCATAAGATCTCGACACACATATCCAAAGGTAAGACTAAAAGTAAACCTTTGGATATATCTAAGCACCGAAGTGCCCTAGCAACTGCTATATCCTCTAGTTGATCGGTCAACCTATCCAATTCCTAGGTTATTGCATCTCATGGGCTAAAAATCATTTTTTTTAATTTCTCCATCTTAAATAAGTTGTTACAACTTTTAATATGCATGTTTTAGCCACAAGAATGACTAAAATTGCTTTATTACTTAAGACATAGTTTTATGCCCATCGGCCTATTTTACACTCATTATGCTAATTTATGTTTTTTAACTAGTTATCAACTTTAATTATGGATTCTTAACATACATTTCATGTTTATAACTCAATCTAAGGTCATAATGAAAATTCATGTCCATTTATGCCTTTATTTCCCTTATGTCACATACAACCATCCTAACATCATAATTTATTTTCACTCAATCTTATTTATATCATTTAAGCTATATATACTTGTTTTAAGTCTAAGTGATCATATAAGTTCATTTTAAGATCACATAACCTATAATGTTACATAATAGGTCCTAATTGTCTATTTTATCATTTTATCGTTTTCTTTCAATCCTTAAGTGATTTATGCATTCAAACACACCCATGCACTCATTTAACATCACATTATGCACACATGTATGCACATTAAGTTAATTTACATTAAATGTGCATTAATAGTCAATTTAACATATTATGGCATTTTTGACATTTAATTAAAATTCACACAAATTACTTCAATTTCACATACCGTGATGTCCAAGGGGACTTCTCGAGACCCATTTATGCCTTCTCTTTGCCCTTATCTCGGTTGATCGTGAAATTTCCTAACATAACCGTATAGAAAATTTAAAAATTCATAATAAATCAACCGAACCTCTAAAAATAAATCTATAACCATTTATGGGCTCTTGGGCACTCTTAGTTTCTTGGAAAAATAATGGAAGTCAGAAAATCTTATCTGAAAAATTCATAATTACTAAATTACTGTTCACGGGGTTGTAAAACCGTGAATATCGAGTATCCGTTTTCGAAATTTTCACTTCCTATATGATTTTTAGGGAATGAAGACTCTACGATTTAATTTTGGTGAGCTAATTTGGCTTAATAAGATGGAACAAAAAAGGGAGAAAATGGGAGAGGAGAGGGAATAGGCTGCTAGAAATTGGGAAGATGATGAATAGTATTTTAAGGGCATTTTTGCAATTAAGTCCATATTTATACCCCTCTTTAAAAATTATTTATTTTAGCATTTTCTCTAATTTTCTCTCACTTTTCGAACTCCAAAAATTGTCATTTTTATGCCAAAAATTAAATTTTATTATTTTCTAGACATTCTAAAAATTTGGGCTTAAAACTAAATAAATTGAATTTATTACGGTGTTTTTCATTCGCCCAATTTCTAGAAAAATTACTTTTTGATATAAAAAAATTTCGATTTCTGTGCCATTAGATTTGTTGGAATTTTTTAGTATCAAGTCATAATATTTTTATAATTTTCAGAGCAACTTTTAAATTATTTTATAGTTTAGCTTTGCCTTGGTTACTATTCTCAAGACATTGCCGTAAAATCTTTCTTCATTTTTTAACCACACTAAGGACTTTCGATTGACTTCAAACTTTACCAATAATTAATTTATAAATAATATTTTCTTTATGTGACTTTCATGCATCCTGAGGTCTCAGAAACACTATTCATTTCGGGAAAGTACTATTCATAATTACTAGGATTTTTGGGATATTACATAAGTTGTGCATTCATATCATATAGCCTTGTCCTTAATTTAAACATGCATAAAGAATATGATATATATATAAATCATGCAACTATGTTATAAAGTTTTCACCTTTTCTTAATTCGTTATCATGAACTTTGTTCTCATGCTCATTTCTATATCCATTTAAAAGTTTAATTAACATGCATATGTATACATACATATGTGTGTGTGTGTGTGTGTCCTTCTTTACTTTATTAATAACTTCTATCAACTTGGCCCATTTCTTCCTAGAACTTTTCTATTATCCGGATTAAGGACAGGTGCGATGGTCCCTTTAACCTGCCATTTTTTTATGGTACTCGAAGGTACAATTTAGTTGTTCCTAAAGGTACAAAATTGTGGTATCCAAAGGTACAATGCGGTGAAAAATCTACAAGTGTCCTTAATTTGACATGCCAAATTATCCTAAGGCCATTTTGAATCCTAGGTAGAAATAGGGCTACAATTTTCTTTCCCTTATAGTCATATAATTCCTTAATTCATGAGCTGCCATACGACATTCATTTACATATCTCATGCACTTTGCATCTGATAGGATTAAAACTTATCTATTAGTACAACATGCATTTTACATAAATTTTATGATATTCTCTTGAATTTCATGCTAACTAAGTAGGAATGTATGATAAAAAGGAAAAGACATGAACCATACCTTGTCTATATGCCATCTAAGCCTTATTGAGATTTCCATGACCAAAAGTCTCATTCATCATCAAAGTACCTTATCATTGCAAACCACGTATGACATACTATATTTTAAGAGTGCATACAAGCATTATCATACTTATGTATATCATTTGGCCATACATGTGCTCTTATCTTTATCATCATATTCTTATCTTTCTTATTATGTCCATACATTAATGCTTATATCCCTTCATTCTAAATGCATATATCATTATAAATTTTCAAAGAAAGTAAAGAAGAATTCTTAAGTTTTTGCCATT
>CANXYI010493354.1:0-12325 GCA_948208565.1 Hura crepitans
AGTGGGCTACTGATCTATGTAATAAAATTTAGTCAGACTAGGAATGACCTAGGATATGCCTAGAAGGACCTAAAAATAGCAGAACCTAGGGCTAAAAAATTCCATTAAGTCCATTGGTGAAAAAATTTTTGAATTCTGAGGTCATTTACAAATTGTTAAAATTTGCGAGATTGGCATACAAATTGAGGTAGTCTGAAAATTGCCCTATTGATGGAATTTGGCCGCAAAAATTTATGAACATGTACAAGGGATTAAAATAGTAATTTCAAAATAAATGGTGTAATTTTTTTGAGGTTCGTATGAATTTTGGTAAATTTTTGAAGTTTTGCCAAAAATCAAGCCGTTTTGGGATAGTTCAGGTGGTTATGGACCCTACCCATGCACTTGTCAGCTGGCATAGGGTCTTTGACAAGTGCAAAAATCCAGTCATCAAATAAGAGGATTTTCCCCTTGGCTGGCTACTAGAACTAACACCAATAGGGGAGAGATCCTATATCTTTAACCTCTTCTCTCTGCTATTTTGGGGAACTATCACCACCAAAAATTTCTCCTATGTGTTAGCGAAATTCTAAAAGAAGAATAAGGGCCAAAGGAGCTTCCATGAATAAATTAAAATTCATCAAAGATTTCTAGTCAAGGACAGTCTAACAAGGCATCATGGGTGAGTTTTCTTGCCTCCTCCATGATTTTTCTTGTGATTTCTTAGCTGAAAATTGTTTATTGAGGTGCCTAAACTCTATAAGGATATGTGTTGCTTTGGTTTGAGGTGAAATAAGGCAAGGAAAGGCTAGAAGAGCAAGGGAGGAGCTACTATGGAAGGGCTAGATAGCTTGTCCAATTAGAGTTTCAAGTATGCTTCTTACCAAGTAAGTGAACTTTTGGTATTTTCTACATGCTACTTAACCTTTAAGGACTGGAAATGTGTTATAGGATTGCTGAGTTTAGTGTTTAATTAAAAGGACCTTTAAGTCCACTTAGAACCTATGGGATAATGGCCAATTGTTGATAAGAAAATGAACTTGCTTGATAAGAATTTGCTTGTGGTATGGGGAGCATTAGCTGGCTAAGAGATACCTAGGGACCTAGTGTAAGCATGTAGGGGTTAAACATGGTGATTGTATGATGAGCATGGTTTTTAGGTTGATTAATGGTAGTTAATTACTTATTTGAATTGATTTATGTGTAGTTAATGATTATGAGTGAGTAGCTGAGGGCTAGCCTAAGGGTGTTACTATAGTTATGGTATGGTAACTTGGTAATTGGCATGCTTTTAGGTGGGTTTTGAAATAAGTGTGGATTAGGGTATAAATATGTTTGATGAAGGCATGTGTGTGGGTGAGTTTTGTTTATGGTCGAAACATATAGCAAGAATATGCTAGCATAAATGGTTTAAGAATGAGGATGTGTGTATATAAGTGCACTCATATTATGTTAATAAGCAAGTATGTGTGATTAAAAACAAATGAATGTATGTTTAAGGATATGATCAATCTATGGTCAAGACTTACACCATAGAGGATGGTACGAAAATGTGATAATATGTGTGTAATACAGATGTATGGTAAGGCCTCATAATATGAGTAGAGTTTGACCTAACTTGGTTGCCATAAAATTAGGCTAATAGACATGATTAAGATGGCATGAAATGAGACTACAAGTTATACTTGCAAAGACCTAATAACTAGTTCAGAATTGGCTTGGGAAATTGCTTAAAATAAGACATAACATGACATGAAGTGAGTGCCTTGGCATAATTCAAATAGCATGAAATGATTGTAATGCACCTAGTCTAAATGGCATGAAAAATGGCTTGAAAATGACCTTAAAACTTAGTTAGAAATAAGTTATAAAAAGTGGTTTGTATTTACCTATAAGGGCTATGGCTTATAAATGAATAATATGTATTATAATGTGTGCCTTTGAGGGCTATTTCTTGAGATTTAATGTAATGGCTTTTAAGCCCATATTTTGGCCTTAGAAATGGCCCAATGATTATATAACTTTGGGCCTATAAACTTTGTGTTAACAATGGTGAAAACTGCACTAAAAAAGGCTAAGAAATAAATCCAGAATTTGCTTTTAAAACATGCCAGAATGACCTATACTATCTAGTTTACCAATACCTAATCAAAAGTACCACTGACAGAAAATAGCAAATAATTATGAAACATAGATGGAATAAAATTAGGCATAATATACCATAATTAACTACAATTACAATTCTTAGAAATATTTCTAAGAATTCACCCAGTACAACCTATTTATGGCTAGACCAGACGGGGTTAAATTTCAACTATGCTATAAAAATTAGAACTATCTATTTTTAAGTTAATAGTATTATAAAAAGGTAATCAGTAAAGAGATGGACACAAATTGAGGTTAGATGGCCCATTAGATAAAAACCCATTGGATGTGTTGACTAGTCAGCTTGGGGATTCTTACCAACTGCTACACTATCTATTTTTAGACAAGGTCAGTATAGTGGCCTAAGACCATGTTGGGGCCATTGTACTAGTCTATTAAATAGACAACTTTTTATCCTTGCCACTTGATTTCAGCAATGATCTTACCAGTGTAGTGGCATAGGTCTTAGAGGACCACTGCACTAGTTGGATAGTTAGATTTGACTACAGGCATTCTCTTGATCTTGCCGATGCAGCGGCATAAGTCCCGGTGGACCATTGCATTAGCTGGATAGTCAGATTTTGTAATCACCCCAATTGAATCCTTGAAGAACCCATATAGTAGGTGCACTTCTAATCCTACCATCCATTCTATTTATCCTTCATATACCAATATGTCAGGGGCCTTAGTCCCACATTCAGTCTCAATTAAAACTTAAGTCATAGATCACACAAGTATTCATTCATTTATGCCAAAGCTGTTCATACAAATTTATAATTTAAATATATTATAGAACAAAAATAGCTATTAAGCATGCTAGACATATAACCTACAGCTATTACATGAGTGCCATTACATAGAGTAAATCAAATAAAAATTATCTCCCTTGCTGCTTCTGCTGCTACACTGCACCCGCCTCAAGGCTGTCTTGCTATTCATGTTTACCTGCACATCAAAACACTTGTATGCTGAGTATGAAACTCAGTGGTGAATTTAATTAATTAAAAGTATGTCTCACCTGTTACACACAAGTAGTTTGATATATCCATTTTATCGATTTATACATATAAAGGTCAAATAAAAATATAACTTCTTTTTGCATTTAATTATCTATTGTTATAATCTTTCAGTAATTTAATTACCTCCAAGACACTGCACTCATTTTATCAAGTGGTTCATATAGCTATTTAACTCTTATTTTAAGATTAATAGAGTATAGCCACTAATAAAAATATGTACATTGTATACTATCCTTTTAATGTATTTCCCGAACACACCTGTATATACATGTATTAATCTTAGTTAATTATTTCCTTTGTCTCATTTACATTTACTTTATTTATATTTAAGACCTTATATTCATTTGACTAGTTAATCCATTAAAAGTAATAAAGTTCAAGTTTATACTTAGGCCCCACTAGGTAGACTACACTTTAATACACTAGATCTAGAGGGAATAACTAATATAGTGGTCCTCATTTTGGACCTATGTCACTGCACCAACCTGAGTGCCATAATGGAGATCAGCCGTAGCCTTTCTAGACACAAATATTGTGTGACATAATAGAGATCAGCCTTTAGCCTCCCCAGCCACAAATAATCATGTATAACTGGGTGACATTATAGAGATCAGTCCATAAACCTCTCCACCCACCAAATAGTCTTAAAGTCTAGGTGACATAATAGAGATCAATCTATAGACCTCTCCAGCCACTAAATAGTCTCAAAGTCTTGGTGACATAATAGAGATCAGTCCTTAGACCTCTTCAGCCACTAATAAATGATCTCAAGAACTAGGTGACATAACAGAGATAAGTCTGTAGACCTCTCTAGTCACTAGATAACTAGCGGCTACTAAAACCTAAGTTAACCAGTCAACCCATATAGTGGGTGTCTACTAATGGGCCGTTAATCCTCATCTCATGTCCCTTCCTTTACTTATCATCTATGTATAATATTTTTGACTCAAAAATAAACAATTGTTAACTTTATTAGACAGTCAACTCTTATCCCAAATAGTTACGAGCCATTTGTTTGAATTTTCCATTAAATTTATTACTAATCATCACATAATAATATTTAGAAGGGGTTAACAATCAGATACAAATTTATTTTAACATTTGAAAATTAACTTGAATAGCTTCAGGTCATATTTGGGTCCTGTCGGACAATTTTAAGTCTATTTTTATAAGTCTAAGTTAAATTTGATTCATAAATATGTTCAGGGCTATTTATTTAATATTACAACTTCTTACATATCAACTTTATTAGTAATGTTTTAATTCAGTCTAGAATGGTCCTTTTTTTAAGACAGTTATAGGTCACGTCTTGGGTACTTATCATTATCATAGGCCTGTAGCCATTAATATTCCTATCATGTTCATAGGCCTATAGCCATTATATTCTAGGCATTCTTTCATGCCTTATGCCATGTTAACAGTTAGCCCTTATAGGCTCAAATGTCTCAATTTCATATTGCCATAGGCCTAAAGCCAATATTCTTGCTGTCACTATTATAGGCCTGTAGCCATCACATTTTAATCATTTTCCCATGCCTTATTTCATTCTAAATAATCAACTATTATGGGCTCAGGTTCTTATCAAATTTTTAGTCTTAACTAGATCTTGAAGGAGCTTTACATGTTATGCAAATTAAACTACAAAAGGGCTTATAATGTAGCCACTAATTTGTGCCATTTTGACTTACCTCTTTAGGCTACATTTTTAACTTCCTTTTTAAGGCATTCAATACATTTTCCCTTCTTTTAATTATGACCATTATTTTCTTTTCTATTACCTATCTATTTACAAGCCATATTACCTTCACAAGTAAGTTGTTTTATTACATTCATAATAAAAAAAAATTAGAACCCTTTGAAGTATGTTGTCCTCATGCACTAGTATTGTCTTGCATACTTATGTCCATAAAAAAAAACCTTCATTTATTTCTATTACCCAAGGTATCACCTTATCATACAAGCAATAATTCAAAAGCAATAATCAACTAAAAGCAATTTACTTATGATTAATTTCTTCATACTTGACATATCATGGTATTTCATCTCTATACTTAAGTCACCCTCTTATTTTAATTCCATTATTCTCTTTGGTAGATTATTTATACCCTTAACAATATAGACTTAGACTTGTTTTAATACCATTATTCCCATGCTATAGCATGTATTTATATATATTATATGTATTTTTATTAAGTCTACATGTCCATAATTAGGCCCAAATAATTTATATACCAATCATGCATAACTTAATTACTTTATCACTTAAACACCTTATTTCTCACATGCCATCAAGTTGTCACCTATACCTCCTCACAACCTTACTGACACCTTCTCATGGCTATCTTAGTCAAGTTACTCCCATGTATTAGTATAGATTAATAATGTGGGATTAAACTTGTTTTAGTACCTTTACACTTTATGTAACTCACACCACTTGCACTATACACCCAAATAATGACATTAAAACTTACTTATTAATTCATCTTACAGTGGCCCCTCTATCACCTCATTTTTGCTTTAATGTTTATAGACACCCTATCCATAATTACTAACCTTAAAGTTGCATTCAAGTTCATTTTACATCACTATTATGCTTTGCATGCCAATAATTTCTATTCATGCATAACCCTTACACTCACGACACAGACACACACCCCTTCACACACATATACACTATAATACCATGAAGGAAATTTTCCTTTGCATAATATAGTCCATAATAGCCCTTCACACCATATAAAAACTAAAGTTTTCTATTCTCATGCACAAGGCAGCAAATAGATATACCTACAGACACACCACATTCACATTATTTTTAATCCTAAGTGCATCGATGAAATTAGCATCACCCATACCTTTACCCCTAAATTCACCTTCTTCTTATTCCTAAACTCAGCCAAAGATTCATGCTACTAAAACATAAAAGAGGACTAAAATAGCACCTCAACTCATGCCATACTGCCATAACAAAAGACCAAAGCATTTGAAGAATTCATCAACCACACACTCACGGCACTAAAGAAAAAAAATCATTTTATACACACCAACTTCATACAATTCAACAAGATAAAAAAGAAGAAGAGAGGCATAATTATAATTCATTAAATCCACTAACCTTTGGCATCTTTTTACACTTTCCTCCTCTCCCTTTCACTCTTCTTTATTCATGGAATTTAGAACCTTTAACTTCTCTTCAGCCACCATCTTTTCATGTATGCCACCTTCTATGCCCCATGCATGACCATCCTTGCAACATGTGCAATTCCTCCCTTTCCCACATGTAAATTCTAGAATTAAAAGAGTTAAGAACCATTCAAACCACTTAAATCCAAAAAAGGAAGACAAAGAGGGCTGTACTTACCCTTCAAGAGATTTTCCCTTATTAGCTTTTTCTTGCATTCCTTTACTCCTTGTGGATTCCTCCACCTTCAATCTTAAGCTCTCTATTTAGGTGGTTGTCTTTACATGATCTTTAGATGAAGTTATAGAGGAAGAATACTGGAGCAGGGGTAGAAAGAGGACATGACCAGCCAAAAGAAAAAGGTGGAGGGGTGAGGAAAGAGAGAAGAGAGAGATAAAAAAATCATTTTAGGTGTGAATTTGGTGGCTAAGTGGTTGCCTCAATAATTTTCCATGTGGTTTAAAGGCTAGAAGGGTTTGGAGTACCCTCAGTTCATGTTACGGAGCTCCTGAGCACCCCAATATTTGAATTCCCGAACAAGGGCTGCTAACTTCAGGGATTTTTTAAAAATCACATAGTTATTGAAAAAATGCACTGTTTATTCCTAAAATTATCATTTGATCCCAATTTCATATGTGCGAAATTTTATGATGAAATTCCTTTGGGAAGTACCCGAATTAAAAATCGAACATTTCATAGCAACCCGATTTGCGGCAGAACTTCCAAAATTTTTATATGACCGCTCAAAAATCAAAAAATTGTCACATTTATTTCTAAAATCCTTAAATACATCCAATTAGAGACCTATAAAGTTTCACGATCTAATTCCTTTAGGAACTAGGCTAGCAAAATTTCGAGAAAATTGCAGTTCTACTGAAAACCCAAAAAATCCCAAACAATATCAAAAAATTATGTTATTCATTTTAAAATTCATTATTTAATCCTAATTATGCACTCATGAATTTTTGTGGCCTAATTCCTCTGATAAGACAGTTTTTTGACTACCTCGATTTACATGCCAACCTTAAAAACTACAAGAATTTGCAAATGACCTCCGATTCCAAAAATTCCTTCACCATTAGACTCAATGAAATTTTTAATCTTCAAGGTCCACTATTTTCGGGTCCATCCAGCACATCTTAGTCAGTCCCAGCCTAAAAAATTTTTATTGAAGTCATTTTTACCCTTTTTCATGCCCTTAAAGTTTATTATGATGCATGCCCTACCTTGAGTCTCATGCTAGTGACTTGGCACACTAGGTGCCCTTTTTTGGATCTCGAGCATTGCTCTTGGAGCCCTAGTGCATAGGTGTTATAGATTTGACTATAGACATTCTTTTAATCTTATCGATGCAGTGGCGTAAGTCCCGAAAGACCACTGCACTAGCTAGATAATTAGATTTGGTTGTAGGTACTCTCTTAATCTTGTCGATGTAGCAACGTAGGTCCTACTGGACCACTACACTAGCTGGGCAGTTAGATTTGATTATAGGCATTCTCTTGATCTTACCGGTGCAACGGTGTAAGTCCCGTAGGACCACTGCACTAGCTGGATAGTCAGATTTGACTGTAAGCATTCTTTTGATCTTACCAATGCAGTGACATAGGTCTCGAGGGACCACTGCACTAGTTGGATAGAGAAATTTGGTTGTAAGCACTCTTTTGATCTTACTGGTGTAGCGGCATAGGTCCCGTAGGACCACTACACTCGCTGGACAGTCAGACTTGACTATGAACATTTTCTCAATTAGTGTAGCGATGTAGGTCCCGTAGGATCACTACACTAGTTGAACAGTTAGACATGGCTATAGACATTTATTGATCAGGCCGGTGCAACAATCAAGGTCCAAAATATAGATCACTATACTATTTTCATTCCCTCTAGGTCCAGTGTATGTCGATGCCATTTTCCTAGTTGAGCTAGATAAATTAATGAAATAAACAACAATGAATTAAATCAGGACTAATAAGCAATTAAAAGGTTTAATTAGGCATGAATCTCTATATAATACTCTAGAATGTATGATTAGGGGTATTTTGGTAATTTTACTTGCATAGTATTTAATGTCTTGATAATAAAGCACCATAAAGGTTATCTTTAGTAATAACTTGAATTTGTGAATTGCTTGGAATATAACAGTTAACTAAAGGTTTTATTAACCTAAATTGGTATGGGGATAATATGGTAGTTTTGCATATGTAATATGTACCACCTTGATCAATTAATGATGCCTTGCAAAGTATATCTAAAAATGGCTTGAATTTATAATTTAGCTGACCTCTAAATGATTGTACTAATAATAAAAGGACTATGGATATAAACAAGGGTATTTTAGTCATTTTACTAAATGAGTAATCATGGGTCCAGTGCTTTAAGTTCAAATAGATTATCATTGATAATGGTAAATCACCATTAAAGATGAATTTTAAGATATTACCTAAATAGTAATAAATAGTTGAGTAAGAAGGGTAATGGGATCATTTTGATGGTTATTTTTTTAATTGATAATATTATAAATTGACAGAACAAAATGAATATCCCTACTATAGAAATGCATGATAAATTGTATGCCATGACTTAAATGCTTGAGTTCACCGCAGAGTATTATATACTTAGCATACCAATTTTGGTGCACAGGTACTTAGAACCTATAGGTAACCTCCAAGTGTGTGCAGTCAAGGTTTAGAGAATAAGTAAGTACAGTTACCATATGCTTAGGTTACTGTTTTGCACTCATGTACATAGGTGATAAATAAGGTATCTTATAGAAGGTTTTATTTATGTTAAGATAGTATTTTTATAACAAGTCTTTACCTGACTATCTTGATTACATGTAATCACCTTTGTTTGATGATATGATTTATAAGCCAAAGGCTCTATGTCTATGATTTTTCTATTTATGGCTCGAGGGCTATGTTGCTTTTTGATAGATAATGATGTTAGGTTGATATCATAGGGACTATAAGGGTCCATAAGGTGTGAGAATTTGTTATAAAAGTGTTTTACAGGTTGATTCATTTTAGGATAGTGATTCGAGCAGTTGTTATATTGTCAAATTTTTAAGAATTATCTTATTATGTTAAAATCACTCTGTAATGACATAAATATGCTGGTATTATCCTAAATGGACTATAAAAATAGAAAGGATTAAATTTGGAGTCAGATAGAAGGAAATAGTACAAAATAAGTAAAAGTTAAATGAAGGATACAGAGATAAGTTAAGGATGGGTGACCTAACAGGAAGTACACCACTTATTGGATTTCCTTTGGAAATCTAGTAAGAGGTGTGATAGTAATAATGCATGTTATGGCTAATTTGGCATATAATGTGGTATAGTGAATAAGCATGTTCACGTACATTTTATTGATTAGTGCATTATTTTTTTTTGTGATGCATAGGTTAAAGAGATAGTTTAAGCACAAGCCTCAAAACTTCAACATTATCAAGAGAAGGTTCCTTCTTTTTGTATAGTTTTGGTTTATGTATCTAGAACTATGTGATGTATAGATTTGAGCACTTATATGATGTACTATGGGGAAGATGGGCATAAACTATATATATGTAATCTTTTTGATTTTCATGGTTTGTAATCCATTTTAAAGTTGATTTAAACTATTTTTGTTGTTTGATATCTCTTACTAAGGTTGAGATTGATGTTGGTGTTGATGCGTGATGTTGGAGTGATTAGAGGATCACATATGTGATGGGATAATTAAAAAATGCTTATTGAAGTGCTATTTTAATATGTATGTTACTAGTCATTTTTGGATAGTATCCTAATACAACCATTATGCTGTCAAATTTTTGACATGAGGATTCTCAAATTTGAATTGTAACTATATTTTTGAAAAGTTTTTTGATAATTCGTATTTTCAGAAGTTAAGATTTTATAAGTGGTGTTTTTAAACACATAGTTTACGGATAGAAGTTAGTCGAGTTTGCATAACATGTTTATGTGCTATACTTCTTAGTCGGGTTCGGTGACCAGATCAAGTAAATGGTGTCACATTTAGTGGTATTAAGGCTCTAATTTAGGCATTCCTAGTTGACATTTATATACTTTGGAGTTTATAGTGTGCATCACATAATCTATGATCTCAAGGGTTATAAATTATCCTCTTACCTATAAATGAGATGAGTTCTTCAACACATCGTAGTAAGGAGGAAGTTAAGAGTCATACTCTAATGACCATAGCACTAGAGGTCGCTAGAGTTACAACTGCTTCAGGTAGTATTGTAGGGTATGCACTATCACAGGACAAGTTCCACTAGTATTTCTACGGGAGATGTTACATCTTTTAGGGCAAGCTGCAACTACTGCTCCACCACTAGTATAGCCATAAGAGGTTCCCTTAGCTCTCCAAAAGACTTATCTAGATAGAGTTAAGAAGATAAGAGCTAAGGACTTTAGTAGAGAAGGCATAGTAGAGCCTAGGAAGGTGGAGTACTGGTTTGACTACACATAGAAGATCATAAAAGTAGATGAGGTGTACCCCAAAGGAGAAAGTGATATATGCCACATCACTCTTACAAGAAGAGGTATCAAAATGGTGGGAAGACTTGATCGAGTACAAGATTGAGGAGGAGATGACATAAGATTTCTTCTTGTTAGAATTCCATAAGAAGTACATCATAAAGAATTATCTAGATGATAGAAGATAGCAGTTCATAGACCTCAAGCAAGAATAGAAGTCCACTAGGGATAATAAGAAAGAGTTTACCATGCTCAGTAGATATACCAAGGAGACCATAACCACTAAATTTGATAAGTGTAAGAGATTTGAGAAGGGCTTACATGTAGACATCAGGTTTTAGGTGGTCCCCATGAATATTAGAGACTTCTCCTAGCTTGTTTTAATGTGTCATTACATAATAAGGGTATAGAAAGAGAAGAAAGAATTTTATCAGAAGAAGAGATGTTCAGGAAAAGGAGTATATAATATAGCTTCATATTTAGGTAGGAAGTTTAAGGGTTATTATTCTAGAGCTTTATAGCAAATTCAAACAAAGGGCTAGACCTAAAAGTTAGTGTAAGGTAACAAAAGTAAGACTAGATTATAGAAATCACAGGCTACTAGTACATAGCCAAGAGTGGCCAGATACCTCAGTATTTGACATGTCACAATCGACACAAGGGAGAGTGTTAGAGGAATAAGATAGGTGTATGTTTTATTGTGGTTCAGTGAATCATTTTCGCAGAGATTGTTCGAAGGGACCTAGTGCTAAACTGAGATTTGTACCTACATCTACTAGAGGATAATAAGGAGATTGAGGAGGGAAAACAAAGGGACCTTAGAGGGACATATCAGAGCCTAGAGCTAAGTACCAATCTTCTGCTTGATAGTTTCCTATTAGAGCATAGGAAGAGGTTGATGAGCCAGATGTCTTTGCTGGTACTTTTCTTCTATTTAATTCACTTATTTTGGCATTAACTGATTTGTGGTATACATATTCTTATGTTTGCACACCACAAGCATGAAATCAGTGTTTAGTTTTAGAGCTTCTTAACCTAGAGATTATGGTTAGTAATCCCATAGGCTAGCATGTGGTAGATGACATGGTTTATAATGAGTGTCCTTTAAGGATACATGTTCAATAGTTTTTTGCTGATCTGATAGAGTTGCCTTTTAAGGAGTTTGACTTGATGTTGGGCATGGATTAGTTGTCCAAGTATCAAGCAATTATGGATTGTAAGCAGAAGAGGTTGACTCTCAAGGTTGATGATGGGGATGAAATTATAATCGTGAAAGAGAGGACATACTTTCTATCTAATGTCATATTGGCTATTATATCTAGGCAAATGTTGAGAAAAGGTTGTCAAGTTATCTTGCCATGTGTATGATACCAAGATAGGAGAGCCAGATGCTAATAGCATACTAGTGGTGTTAGAGTATGTTGATGTTTTTTTAAAAAAGTTACTAGGTTTGCCCCCAAAAATGGAACTTGAACTCAACGTTGAAGTTTTACCTTCCACTTCTCTAGTATATATAGTTCCATATC
>CANXYI010493535.1:0-14078 GCA_948208565.1 Hura crepitans
GGTGACACTAGCCTAAATAGTAACCTGCATAAAAGATGACTTTTATATACTTAACATCACTCAATCAAACTCTATAATTCATCTAATCATCCCAATAAATATAGCTACATCTCATTCACAATTATACATTAGAAACATTAATCCTATAAAAAGACAAATCCATTCATACACTATTTTCACTATGCATCATAGATCATCTTTAAATTGTAATACATCATATTAACATATACATTCCATATACAAGGGTGCATAAAATACATAATACATTTGAAGCCTATATCCCATAATATTACATATGAGTGCCCTTCTCTATTAATCACTTATTTTAAGAATATACAAATATACATGAATGCATCATATTAACACATGAGCTGGGAGTCACCTTTTCACCCTATGCTCCCCATTAGCTTACACAATCTTTATCATAACACTTTGTAAAACTTATGCATCACAAACAAATAATGGGCTAAGCTTGAGAACTTAGTGGTGTATCCAATATAATAGGTTACATATATAAATATGCACATTATAATTATAATCATCAAGAAAATCAAACATTAGTAAGCATTCACAAGTAAATAAATTAATCATGGAATTTTAATATATTATTATTGCATACTTGAATAACAACTCAATCATGACATTTAATATTAAAACATATGACAATTCATGCATATAATGAAATCAATAACAATAATATCAATATATTTATAAATTAATACCATTAGCCTTTATTTAGCAATTTAATCTAATTGTGTACTCTTTTACCTATAATTGATGGATAAGATTTTGAAACTCGATAATGGGACTATCTAGGCCACAAAAGCCATGAGTGTGTGGCTGCTCATATGGACCTATACGGTTGCTGCACTAGCTTGATTCATGTGCAGTTGCTTGACTGGATTTATAAGGTTGTTATGTTAGCCCCTATATGTGTAGTGGCTTGAAGTTATGTGTAGTGGCTCTACAGACTTATATGGCTACTACATAAGCCTTGGTATTTATACTAGCTCTATGGACCCATACGGCTACTACACTAGCCTAAGTTATGTGTAGTTGCTTCATAGACCTACACGACTGCTACACCAACCTAGGTAAGCACCATAATACCTTGTTAGCTGCTATCTATCCCTAATTGATTAATCAACCTATCCAATTTAGGCTATCTACTTATATAAGCTATCACTATGGTTAATTCCTTTTCACATAATTACCATAAATTATGTTCATTTCACAAAAAGTGGTTAACAAATGACCATAGGGAAACTAATTAATTTTTTTCTCAATCTTCCATGCTTTATTATTCTTTTTCATACACCTCATACACTTTAATCCAATATCATCATCATACATGTTCATCTACAAATTCTTGATTCTCATTTACTTTCTCAATTTGTCTATGCTCATATCATATTATATTCTCATTCACTTACTTCATTTTCAATTATTAGTTTACTTGTCATGATTGTACATTATTAGGTTGTTCATAAGGTATAAAACCCTTCTTTACTCATCATTAGACAATTTCAGCCACATACATGTACAACATGTATCCTTACTAACATATATAAAAACTTATGCCAATTATTCATTCTTCAAGATATTTAATTTCAAGCGCATGCATGCATCTTTAGTTTAATATAACAAATAACTCATAAAATCATTTAAAGGCTCTCATATGTCATTATTTCATTTCTTACATATGTACATTTTCATACTTTTCATCATAGTATTTCAAAGCTATAGCATAACCACCATATTCACCTTATAATAATACTAAAAATACCATTACATCCTTATACATGTTTCAATCCAAGATGTTATTCTTATCATACTTATGCCATTCTTACATGTAGATGTCATGATCTCATTATATATCATTATCTAACAATCAATTTTAATATACCTAGGATTGTATTTATAGCCAAATAGTACTTTTTTGCTCATCTATTTCTCCACAGATGTATATACATCCATTGTCATAAATTGTTTCATTTTAGCATGACATAACATATGAACATACACTCTTACATATTCCATCCAATTCAAGCTACACAATGTCACATATTTCTTTATAATTCATTTTTAAGCAAGTTAAAATCAATTTACCATGAATAATATCTTAGAACACTTATTATGTCTATTTCCCTTGTTTCTTACATTTGGCTACCCTAAATTCTCAACATTAATTTAGATCATTTATGACATAGGCAAATAACATACATTAGCATGCTACTCAAAATGTATATAGATAAAAGAATGTATTAACAAAATACACATCTCATAGTTTGACTTTAACCCCTTTATTAAATATATGCCTTTGCATAACTAGTATTAACATAGAAAGAAGAAGATTCCACCACTCAAATCACTTGTAAGAAATCATGATCTCAATCATACATAATATTCAAGTCTTATAACACACCTCATAACTTAGCATAAATCATTACTATAGTTTAACATCTCTTATTGATTTATTATAGTCTAGCCATAATTTTATGGCTAGTAGCCTCTTAATTACAATCCTCATTACATATCAAATATTAACTTAGATTCATTTAGCTTATGGATACCAACTCTTAAGTTAACATTATTCATTTACTAAACACATTCAAATCATGATTTCCTATATGCACTTACATCATGCATTATAAAATTCATTCACATCACATTTCTCATTATGGTAATTATGTGGCATTATATCATTTTACATTACACAATTAGTACTTAATAATTACTATGCCCTTAAAACAAACTTATATCTTAGTTTACATTAGACCTTACATTTCTTTTTACATAAACCAATTACATACTCTTTTTATTACAACTATCAATTTATACACCCATTCCATCTTGTCAATTATTAGGCCATTACATGTATTTCAATTTTCAAACCACATCATTTAGCTTGACATCACATATAATTACAATTTATCATTACATGCCTATTACTTATTTCCTAACATGTTCAGGGAAATTTGACATCATAACTTACATTATGCATTACATATATGACATCTCCCATTTAGCCTTAGATAACTTATTCAAACATCTCTAACCTAGCCTCCATAAGTTTTAGTCCAAACTCTAACAAAGCAATTCCTTTATTTCTATCATTCATTGACACATAACTACATACATATTTCATTATACAACATTACATCATTTTTACATTAAAATATTCACTTTGTGTACATATACATAAGCATTAAACACACTTTAACACACACGTTTACTCATGTAATCACATCATAATGGATACATTTACCTCAAAAAGCTCAAATTCTTAAAGCCTTTATAATCCTTCTTTTTCCTTTTTTTTTCATTTGATTCCTTCTCTTTCCCTTTTCAACATATCTTTAATTACATAATAAAATTCATAATTAATTCTCAATACTTCAAATACTCAAATTGACCTTAGAATACTTAAATAGAAACCTCATAACATTTTAGAAAAATATCCAAACTCAAAAATAACCACTAACCTTTAAGATGGTTACTATTCATATCTACTTCTCAACGTTAAATTTTTCCATTATATTCCCTCATTTTGCTTTAAACAACATTATGTTAAATGAAACCCCTTCATTTGGAGTTTAGATGTCAAACTTAGAGTTTTTATGGGGAAAAAAGCATGAAAAGGGAGAGGGGAAGAGCTCTTAGTTCATTAATATTAGAGAAGATGAAGGCTACATTTACTGCCTTTCTACTTTTATAAGAACATTTTATGTTACAAAAATCCAAGGGCTCAAATTAAAACTTAAGTTGATCTAAGGGTCCACAAAAATTCAAGCTCTTAAACCTCTTTTATGTCACTTTTAATTCATCTTTTCATTCTCTTCCTTAAATTTGCACATTTATGGCCCTAATACTTTACTTATAATAATATCCAATAGTCCTAAAAAATTTATGCCCAAAAACCCTAAAATTTTATTTAAAACCAATACTTTAAACCTTGATTTTTATAAAATGCTTATAGATATTCAAAAATTCCAACTCCACTTGTAATGCTTGAGAATCCCGATTTCATGAATAGTATCTCTCAAGTCATGAATAGTTTTTATGAGTGCTCAAATCACACTGAGGTGGCCAAGAGGGAGTACTAGTCATAAAACTTATATGGGTAAATAATGATAAAAGTGAAATAATTAGCACTTTTCATTGAAGCAATAAAATTGTTCATGTCGAGAAGTAGTGAATAGTGACTTAAGTTTGAATTAAGGTAAAAAATGGTCGGAATGTGCCTTGATTGACCTAAAAATAGTGTGACCTAAAGATTAAAAATTTGACTGAGTCTAATGGTGGTGAAATTAGAACTTTTTAGAGGTTTTTTCGTATTTTAACATAATTTCTTAAATACGCGAGTTAATAGTTACTCAGGTTTCCCTTTGGTTTTGGACTTGAGATTTTAGGGGTCTTTTAATTGTAAATTTTGGGAATTTTTGCACTAAAAATTTAATTTTGGAAGTCTTGAACATTAAATTTGTATTTTTTAAAGCTTAAAATATAAATAGAATTATTGTGGACCATTGGTTAACCATATGGCTTTATTGTGGTTGTCCGTTAGCATAATATAAATCATGACACATGTGGGATTTCCCACATGCATAAAAGATTTCTTCTTCCTCTCCTCTCCACCTTAAGCCAATGCCATTTTCCCTTTCCCCTTCTTTTATTTTTTCTTCTTTTCACCCATAAATTTAAGTGGATTCTTGAACTCGAACCCCTTATCTTAGCCTTTACTACCTCCTAAACATGAATGTACTGACAGAATGCTAAGGAAATACTTGTTTAGAGAAATTAAACAATTGCTAAAGAGAGAGAATTATTGGAGAAAAAGAAAGATAAATATTAAAAGGTGTATTTTGCATGCTCTAGAGTCCACTGTAAGTGAATTTAATGAGAAATGAATTATGTATTATGTGTATATGCAAATTGAGTATGTATGTATATATATGGAAATGTTAATTTAGGGGGGGTGTATGTGTACATAGGTGGTGAATCTGTGTATGAAATGGGGCATGGAAAATAAACATGAATGCATGAAAAAATGGTGGAAAAATAATGTTGATGTGTATGGCCAAATGATGTGGCTTAGTGTATATGTGTGTGCATGTGTGAACAATGGCATATAATGGGATAAAGAATTAGTTGACTTGTGGCAATATGAGTAGCATGAATGATTAAGGTGAATTAATATGAATGCCTTTAGACATAAAGGTGACATAATTTACACAGAGATAGAAACTTGTGTAAGTATGAGCTAAAGTAATATTAAAGTTATACAATTTTGAATAATGTGCGGTAATTGTAAATGGCATAGTAGATTGACTATAATTGGAATGTGTATATATATATTGGCAATGTAGTGGTATGATAATGTAAAAAGGGTTAGTGTCTTGACTATTTCATATACTCGTGTGTAATTATGCACCGAACCATAAAAAGGTAAGTAAGAACTATTATTGTGATATGTTATGTGATGTGAGTCTAAAGATAGCAATGCAACAAATATTGATCAAACAAATTTTGGGATGGCTAAAGTAAAGGTTATGAAAAATGTATTTATATGACCTTATGTATCATATAATGAATCATGAAAAGAATGAAATGGTAATGATTAAATGATAAACTTAAAAGAAAATTAGGGTTAACACATATTAGCTATACCACCTACTAGATAAGTTGATCGGTCAACTAGGGAGTTAGTAGCTAGTAGAGGCTTTGGTTCTTATAAACCATTGCCTAATGATTTCATATGGTGGATGTAGCCACTGAGTTTTTAGATGTGAACCCTACACACTATGGGTACTAAAAGGTCCACACGGGTTGATCCCTACTATCTATATTATCTTTGATATTAGGAGGTCTATACGGGTTGATACCTGCTATCAACTGATTTTATGATATTAGGAAGTCTACTAGTGCTAATCCCCACTGTCCTATTATTGTGAGGTCTAAATGGATTAATCCTTACCATTTTGATATTAGGATATTACCATGAGCTGGTCCCTATTATCGAATGGCTATAGGTAGGTGCAGCTACTAAGGTTTATAATAGGGCCACTGCACAAGTTTAGATCCCATTATATAGTGTTAAAAGAGTTGTCTTTTGATTATGGGCCATAAAAAATAAAATGTGCATAGTATTCTATTATGTAATCATAACATTACATATGTCTAACTAGAGTATCGGTGATTAGGTTAACTATGACTTATAATATGCTAACTAAAGTTTAAAATGGCTATGAGGTAAATTAGACACATAACTTGTGAGTTATAATAATGAAAGATAATCACATGTGCATAACTTATTTACAAGATGCATATTACTTGTGGATTCCATACAATACATGTTTTATTAAATTAACCACTGAGTGTATACTTAGCATATCAGTTTTTCAATGCACAGATAGTGGATAACATACTTGGAGTTTAGCCTCGACAAGTAGAATAGCTGCCAGCCTTCTTTTTGGTACATTTTTATTTTCTTTTTATAGTTAATATTTTATAGAGGCACTCATGTATATGAGAGGTATAGGTTTAGTTATATGTAGTATTCATGCAGTGGATTGTAAATATCAATATAGGTTATATCATGGACATAATTAAGATGTATGGTTTATATATTGCATGCTTGATTATGAAATTGTGATTAATATGTGATGAGGATGAATTGATGATGTTAGATAGCTAGATGGTCTAGGATGATGAGATATGAGTGAGAATGGTCATAGAAGTGTCCTTTGTAGGTTTAAAATTTTTGGTTTTTCACCTAGACATCTATTATACTGCCGAATTTTTGTAGAAACATGACTCGTAATTGATAAGTTAAATTAAACCTACACATATAATGATAAGAATCAATTAATGGGATTAAGAATGCATTTTAAGAAGATAATGAGATAGCATAATGACATCTTTTATTATAGTTCAGTGGTGGATCGAGGAAGGGGTTTCACATTAGGTGGTATTAAAGTGAGTTCAGGCATTCCTAAGCATAATATACATGAGTGCCATTGATTAGGGTTCTATGTCAAGTAAAGCTATATTGCTTAAAGATGATTATCTTTTATTTTGTAGTAAATCAAGATGAGTAACTGTACCCTACCAGATAAGGGGAAGAGGTGGCTAGTCATGCACTGATGACTATACATAGGCCTACACATTTATATACCCCAATGTTGAGTGATGCAACATGTCTAACACAGATACAAGTATTACCGGCATTGCTATAATAAATAATTGACTTATTGAGATAGACTATAGCTATAGCTACTCCACCGCCACCACTACTAGACCCAGTATAGTCTCCATAGCTTATGGCATTATAGAAGACCTACCTAAAGAGGGTTAAAAAGATAGGCGCTTTAGATTTTGCAAGAAGTACAAAAGATGATGCCACTAGGGTGGAGCATTGGTTAAAATGTACAATTAGAATTTTGCAGCAGTTGCAATGCACCTCTGAAGAGATCCTAATATTTATCACCTCTCTCCTATAGGAAGAAGCATTCCACTAGTGGGAAACCACATAAAAGAGGAAAGTTGTAGTAGATGTGACTTGGGAATTCTTTCTTTAAGAGTTTAAAAAGAGGTGTATCTTAGAGATACCTAAATAAGAAGAGACAGGAGTTCGTGGACCTAAAATAAGTGTAGAGATCAATGTTTGAGTAAGAAAAGGTCTTCACTCAATTAAGTAGATACATAAAGGAGATTGTTCCCACTTAAAAGGAATGTTGTAAGAGGTTTGATAAAGGCCTCAATGTTGAGCTCAAAATGTAGATAGCCACTTTAAAGATAAGAGAGTTTACCTACCTAGTGTCAGCAATTTATGCCATGGAGGAAATGCTAAAGGAAAGAAGAGAGAACTTTCAAAATAAGAGGCCTTTCACTATAGGGCAGGTTAGTTTACCCCTAGATGTAGTTAAGAAATAGAAGGGTAGCTAGGCCCCATAGTAGTCTTAGAAGTAGGGCTCTATGTAGAGAATGGGCTAGGGATCTCATTCTATGCCTAAGCCATAATAGCAAGCCACTAGTGCACTAGTGTTCACAGCTAAGTGTGCACCACCTATGTGTAGGACTTATAGTTAGAGACATTAGGGAGTCTATTGGTAGGTCAAGCAAAGAGAGTGCTTTATATATAAGTCTTGAGACCAATACTAGAGGGACTGCCTGAGGAAGCAAGTAGATGCAACATAAATTCAAGCCTCATCTCTAGTACCTAGTAAAGGGCAAAAAGAGAGCAAGAATGATAAGGCTAGTATAAGATAGAGATATAGATTAGAGGCTAGAGCACTTGCATGGCTGTATGCCATTTTAGCCAGAGAAGATGTTGAGGCACCTGATGTCATTATTGGTACCTTTCTCCTATTTGATTTATCTATTTTGGCTTTGATAGACCTAGGATCCACTCATTCATACATTTGCACTACACAAGCATGGGATATAGGTTTAGAATCTCAACATATGGATATAGATATCATGGTTAGTAATCTAATTGGGTAGTAAGTTGTAGTTAATAAGATATATAAAGATTATCCTCTAGTAGTTTAAGATTATGTATTCCTAGTATATCTTATTAAGCTTTCATGTAGTGAATTTAATGTTATCTTAGGTATGGATTGGCTATCTAAATACTAAGCTACGGTAGATTGTAAACAGAATAGGCTTACACTTGAGACATCTGATAAGGATAAGGTGATAGTGGTTTGTGAACAGAATTCCTTGCCTAATTTCATTTTAATAGTGGCTACTAAGTGATTAATTTAGAAAGGATATGAGGTATACCTAGTCTATGTGGTTGGCACTAACAAAGTAGAGTTAAGCCTTAACCAGATATTGGTAGTATAAGAATTCCCAAATGTATTTCCAGATGAACTATTAGGACTGCCACTAAAGCATGGACTTGACTTTGAAATTAAAGTGTATCCTAGTACAACACCAATTTCCATCACTCTTTACCGCATGGCACCTATAGAGTTGAAAGAATTAAAGGTACAATTACAAGACTTACTAAATAAAGGCTTCATTAGATCGAGTACTTCACTATAGGGTACACTAGTATTTTTATGAGAAAGAAAGATAGGTTACTTCGATTGTTTATTGACTGCAAACAACTGAATAAAGTGATAGTCAAAAATAAATATCCATTTCTTAGGATTGATAATCTTTTTATCAACTAAAAGTTGCTAGTGTATTCTCTAAAATTGACTTGAGGTTAGGTATCATTAGCTGAGAATTAAGGAATTTGATTTTGAAAAAATTGGTTTTCATACTTGACATGAACATTATGAATTTCTAATGATGCCGTTCAAGCTTACTAAATCCACTATAGCCTTTATGGATCTGATGAAAAGGATTTTCAAGCCATATTTAGACTAGTTTATTGTACTTCACTTTGGTAAAAGTTTCTCAAATAAAGTTCATTACTAGAATAAGGAGATAAACTCCCCACTCTGTAATCTAGGGTGGTGAAACCTCTTTTGATCACTAACTTATCTTTAATTATTTCATGATATACCCAATCTCCTAGCTATATATACTTGTTATTTGAAGTAAAACCATAAAAGTCAAAGTATATCATTCTATATTTAAGATAGTTAGTGGTCTCAAATCTAAGGATACTTGCACCACTATTATAATGAAATGCTTTCACTAGCATAGATTAATTATCCATGTGAAGATCTCATGTTGGGTCTCTAATGAACTAGCTTCTAAAGTAAGTATCCATATGTTAACTCTAAGCATCACCAAGCTTATAGCCTGTGAGAACTACTACTTGACCTAATAAAGAAGTATAACTGTGCTAGTATATCCATATTAATAATGTCTTATCTTGTTAATACTACGACTAGGGACATTTTAGGTACTATCACAATTACATGTAATAGGAATCCCACATCATGAACTCTTCATGATTTCCTCCACACTGTGATTGTATACTAGGGACTTTATAACATGGTTTAAGTTATGGTAAGAAAATATAAAAGAAATATATATAAACACCAAGTAATAAAGAAAAATGCCTTTTTCATTAATAAATGAGTATTTTATGTACATATTATACAACTGCTCTAAGGCATACAACTAACATTCTCCCACTTGCACTAGAGCTAATTGCCCATGCATCTAATGCCTATGGCCTTTATGTGTTGATTGAACTCCCCTTCTAACAATGCCTTTATGAGAGGATCAACTACATTTTGATATATAGAGACTCTTTCAATCTTCATGTCTTGTCTATCGATGATCTCTCTGATTAGATAGTAGTGCCTAAGAGCATGTTTGGATAATTGATAAGACTATTGTTCCTTGGCCTGTGCAATAGCCTAATTGTTGTCACAATATAGTGTTATTGGATTAACAATACTAGGGATCACACAAAGTTTAGTAATGAACTTCTTGATCCAAACTGCTTTTTTGGCTCTATTGAAAGCTACTATGTACTATGCTTTAATTGTAAAATTTACAATTATGTCCTATTTGGAACTCTTCCAAACTTTTTCTCTTCCACCTATAATGAATACATAGTGAGACAGACATATAAGCATCCTTATCAAATTAAAAGTTAGTATCTATATACCTACTTATCTATAAGTCTCCTTTTCCATATACTAAGAACATACCCTTATACCTTTTTAAGTATTTAAGGATGTTCTTAATAGTTATCCAATGTTTCTTTCCATAAGTTGATTGGAATATGCTTATGACACTTAGAGCAAATGACATATTAGGCCTAGTACAAAACATAGCATACATGATAGATCCAATAACAAATTCATATAAGATCTTACTTATGTGCTCTCTTTCCTCTTGTGTCTTAGGATATATAGATTTAAAAAGGATGTTTCCCATGCACCATAGGTAAAAAAACTCTTCTTAGAGAGATCCATGTTAAACCTCTTTAGCATTTTGTCAATGTATGTAGAGTATGAAAGACTAAACAACTTATTAGATCTATTTCTATAGATTCTAATCCCCAGTATATAGATTGCTTCTCTAAGGTCTTTCATGGAGAATTATTTACATAGCCAAATCTTGACTAATTAAAGGATTGAGACATTATTTCCCATAAGTATTATGTCATCCATATACACCATAAGGAAAACAACTACAATCGCACTAACCTTCTTGTAAACATATGGCTCATCCAAGTTTGGTGAGAAACCAAACTTTTTGATTGTCTCATCAAAATAGATATTCCAGCTCCTAGATGCTTACTTGAGTCTGTAAATAGACCTATAAAGCTTACATATATATTTGCTATTCTTGGATATGAAACCATTAGGATGTGTCATATACACCTCCTCTAACAAATTTCCATTAATGAAAGTTATCTTCATATCTATTTGCCATATCTCATAATCATAATGAGTGGTAATGGCAAGCAATATCTGAATAAATTTAAGCATCTCTATTAGAGAAAAGGTTTCATCAAAATCAATTCCTTGTCTTTAATGATAGCCTTTCACCATAAGGCATGCCTTATAGGTAATCACATTAAGACACAAAGAGAGGATTAAGACATAGATTATATAAGAAGCACATGATGCCCCTTATACCATACACCTTAGGAGCATAAAGATGTATTTTGATTTGAAATAATATTATTAGTGGCTTAAAATGAAGCAAAATATAGCTAAGTATGTAGCCTGATGCCTTACATGTCAATAGGTAAAAGTTGAGCACTAATTTCCTTATAAATTGCTCTATCCCATAGTAATTCTAGAATGGAATCATGATGGGTTTGCCCATGACTAGAATTAAGTGTGATACTGTATGGGTGATTATGGATAGGTTAACCAAGACAGCTAATTTTATTCCAATTGGAATGGATTATTCATTAGAAAAGCTGGCAAAATTGTACATACAAGAGATTGTGAGACAACGTGGAGTGCCACTTGCCATTATATTTGATTGAGACCTTAGGTTCACTTTTAGATTCTAAAGAAAACTATAGGAAGCTTTGGCTACCACCTCACTTTTAGTATAGCTTTCCACCCAAAAACAAATAGACAATTTGAGCAAGTTATATAGATATTAGAAGATACGTTATAAATCTATGCCATTGAGTTTAAAGGAAGCTAGGATCAGTACTTGCCTCTGTCTAAATTTGCCTGTAATAACTATAATTAAGCTTTCCTAGGCACGGCTCTATATGAAGCATTGTTAGTAGAAAATATAAAACCTTACTCGATTAGAGTGAAATGGGTGAAACTAAGCTCATAAGACCTAACATAATTAGGGATGTGAAGGAGAAAGTTAAGATTATTAATGAAAGATTAAAAGCTATTGTAGATTGATAGAAGTTATATGTTGATATGAATTAAAAGGACATTGAATATGAGGTTGGTGAGAAAGTATTTCTTAAAGTATCTCCATGGAAAAAGATACTCTAATTTAGTAAAAAGGGCAACCTGAGCTAGAGATTCATTGATCTAGATGAGATTTCAAAATGCATGGGACTATTAGCTTATCAATTAGCTTTGCCACTAAAACTATAATAGATTAATGATGTATTTCATTTTTCAATGCTAAGGTGATACAGGTCTGACCCTTCTCATGTAATACCCATAAAAGAAATCTAGGTATAACTAGATTTGACATATGAAAAAGATCTAATGTAGATACTACCTAGAGAAGTAAAGAAGCCAAGAAATAAATTCATACCACTAGTAAAATTGTTATGGAGGCACCATAAAAAAGAAGAGGCTACTTAGGAAAGTGAAGAGTAGATGAAGACCCAGTTTCCTTACTTGTTTTCACTAGGTGAATTTTTAGGACAAAATTTCTTAAGAGGGGAAGGATTGCAATGCTTGAGAATCTCAAATTCATGAATAATACCTCCCAAGCCATGAATAGTATTTTTTGAGTGCTCAGATCACACTAAGGTGTATTAGAGGGAGTACTAGTAATAAAACTTTGACGGGGTAAAATAATGATGAAAATGAAATAATTAGAACTTTTTATTGAAGCAATAAAAATTTTCATGTCGAGAACTAGTGAATTATGACTCAAGTTTGTATCAAGCTAAGAAATGGTCGGGATGTGCTTGGACTGACTTGAAGGTTAAAGACTTCAATGAGTCTAATAGTGGTGAAATTAGAATTTTCTGAGGTTGTTTTCTATTTTAATAGAATTTCCTAAATACGCGAGTGAATAGTTACCTATGTTTCCCTTGGCTTTTGGACCCAAGATTTTAAGGGTCCCTTAATTAAAAATTTTAAGAATTTTTAGCACTAAAGGAATTAATTTTAGAGGCCTTTAACATTAAATTTGTATTTTTGAATCTTAAAGCATAAATAAGATTATTGTGGACCATCAAATTGCCATATGGATTGATCATAGTCGTCTATGAGCATCACATAAATAGTGACACATGTGTGATTTCCCATATGTGTGAAAGCTTTCTTCTTCCTCTCCTCCCCACCTTTGGTCGATGTCATTTGCCCTCTCTCTTTCCTTTC
The DNA here is from genome assembly GCA_948208565.1 of Hura crepitans. NCBI lineage: Eukaryota > Viridiplantae > Streptophyta > Magnoliopsida > Malpighiales > Euphorbiaceae > Hura > Hura crepitans. Next base: position 13,467 of record CANXYI010493535.1, read on the forward strand.
TTTTTTCTTTTTTTCACCTCTAAATGCAAGTGGATTCTTTAACTTAAACCCTTTAACTTAGCCTCCACTACCTTCTGAACAAGAATATATAAACATAATGGCAAGGAATTACTTATTTAGGGAAATCTCAACACTTGCTAGGGAGAGAGAATTAGAGGAGGAAAGGAAGGACAAGGATTGAGAGTTGTATTTTGCATACTCTGAAGACCATAGTAAGTGAATTTAATGAGAAATGCATTTTATACTATGTGTATACATAAATTGTGTATGTGTGAGTATGGAAATGTTAGTTTAGGTGTGTGTGTGTGTGTACTTGGGCTTGAATGTGTGTATGAAATAAGGAATGGAAAATAAACATGGATGTATGAAAAAATGGTTAAAAAATAATATACATATGTGTGAGTATGGATGGTCGAATGGTGTGGCTTAGTGTATATTTGGTTGCATGTGTGAATAATGGCATGTAATGGGATAAAGAATGAGTTGATTAGTGGTAATGTGAGTAGCATAAATGATTGAAGTGAATTAATGTGTGCACCTTTAGACATAGGGGTGATATAATGTACACGAAGATGGAAACATGTTTGAGTGTGAGCTAAAGTAAAATTAAGG
>CANXYI010493730.1:0-10121 GCA_948208565.1 Hura crepitans
CTTTTTTAAACTTGTGTACAAAATAATGTAATATTCTTATTCCTATTATTTATAAAATGCTCAATCGAGCTTATTAAAGTGGTCCTATCTACTTGCATCATATTAGCATTTTATGGTAATCACAATAAGACATTAATACAAGAACACATTTCCTCATTTAATCAAAGGAAGAACACATTTCCTCATTTAATCAAAGGAAATCTTAATTACATCTTAAACTCATATTGTCAATCAGCTCTCGTAGGTTTTCTTAATTAACTATTTTCTTTAAGCCCTTAATTATTGCATATGATGCTTTTTTTTATTTTCACCCTATCGAGGTGACCACTTTTAGCAAGGCTGCCATTTTTCAATTTTCGACTAGTAGGGCTATTTTTCTCTTCTTTTTCTCTTTTATTTGTGTTGAGCTATAGAACCGTTTTAGTCTATCCATATTCACAGGCTCTTTTAACTCATTTTTATCTCAATCTATAAAGATTGCAGCACCCCTTGGCAATAATTGCTTAAGGATCAATGGTCTTTCCTAATTTGGTTTAAACTTTCCTCTTAGATTAGTTAGACTCAGTCTTATCTATTTGAGAACCAGCCCTCCTTCCTTCAACTTGTGATTCATTACCCTTTTTTCAAAGGTTTGTGCTATTAATTTTTGACAAATTTGATTGTGATAATTAGCTCTCAATTACTCCTTATCTAGCAAGTTCAACTGTTGGAACCTTTGTTCTACCTAGGCCATTTTAGGTATCTCTACCTCTACTACCACTCTTAATGACTGGTGTTCAATCTCTACTGGGAATACGACATCTATCCCATATATTAGAGAGAATGGAGTAGTGCCTGTTGAAGTTCCAATTGTAGTTCTATATCTCTAAAGAGCAAAAGGAAGTCTATCAGCCCAATCTCTATAAGTTACAACTATTTTAGCCAGGATCTTCTTGATGTTCTTATTCATTGCTTCGACTACTCTATTAGCTTACGATCTATAAAGAGGGGATTTAAGGTGCTGTATCTTGTACTTCAGTAATAGTGCCTTTGTCCCTGCTTAAAATTAGACATTGTTGTCCTCATATCTACAGATTAGATTCTTCTCTATAAACTTAGCCATTTCTTTTGCTCCTAAGTTCCTAAAGGATTCTGCTTCAACCTATTTTGAGAAATATTCGATGGCTACCACAATAAAATGGTGCTCATTTGAGGCTGTCAAATGTATCTCTCTAATTATATCTATCCCCAAGTAGCAAATGGCTAAGGAAATGATAAACTATGTAGCTTTGATACCAGCACATGTCTCAAATCCCTATACTACTGATACTTATGGCACTTTTACATATATTTTGAGTAATTGTGGTCTATAGTAAGTCAAAAGAACCCTTAGCACATAATCTTTTTAGCTAACTCAATACTATTCATGCGTTTGCTATAAAACCTTATATGTATCTCTTCCATGACCCTCTCTGCCTCTTTTTCCTCCAAGCAACAAAGCTAAAGACCATCTACTTGCCTTTTGTATAAGACCTCACTTACATTGATAAACTGAGTTGATAGCTTCCTCAATACTTTCTTATCTCTATCTATAACTTGCTCAGGGAATTCTCTATTCTTTAGATAATTCTAGATATCATAAAACTAAGACTTATTTTCTTCTTGTTCAATTTCTATTATATGCTTTGACTTGTAGTAAGGCTTTTTCTAAACTAGAATTAATTATTGGTTTCATGACTATCCCTTTTAGATTATCACACATAAAGACTAGGGTGGCTAGTGCATCTACTAGCTGATTCTCATCTCTAGGAACATGGCAAAAAGTGTATATCTTGAATTATTTGCTGATGGATCTCAAATACTCTACATAAGGCATTAATTTCTCTTTTTGAATGGTCTATTCTTCATTGGTTTGATACACTACCAAAGATGAATCCCTGAATACTTCATATGTCTTTACACTGAGAGCCAATAATACTTCTAGCCTAAATATACAAGCCTTATATTTAGCCATGTTATTTGTAACCTTATACCTTAACTTTCTTGCTAGCGATAGGTTTTCTCCTTTGGAGGTTATCATAATTACTCCTAATTTTGCTCCCTTGCTATTTACTGCTCCATCAAAATACATTTATCACCCTTAGACTATTATTGAGTTTAAGTTCTCATTTGGGAATTCAAAATCTAACGATTCACCTTTTAGTGGATGACTGGCTAAGAATTTTGTAACTATACCCACTTTTATGGTCTTTCATGTTATGTACTAGATATCAAACTCTTAAAGCAAAAGAAGCCATTTACTAATCCTTCTAATTAAAGATGGAGCTGACTTAAGATATCTTAAAGGATTGTGTTTGGATACAGTCTATACTATATAAGATTAGAAATAGTGGCTCAGTTTCTTCGAAGCCTATACTACTGCCAAACAAATATTTTTCACTTCTACATACTTGGCCTCATAAGGAAGAAACTTCTTGCTTAGGTAGTAAATCGTAAACTCAACCCTGAACTTATCCTCTTGCACTACTATAGCCTTTACTGAGCTTTCTTCAATAGACAGATACAAAATTAGCGGCTTTCTATGCCTTATTGGTTGCAAAACTAATGGATTTAGCAAATATTCCCTGATAGTATCGAAAGCCTTTTGACAATCATCATTTTATTTAATTGGTTGGTTCTTTTTGAGAAGTTTGAAAATAGGCTCATATATGGTGGTGAGCTTAGCTATAAACCTATTGATGTACTATATCCTGCCCAGAAATCCCCTTATTTCTTTCTTCTTTTTTGCAACTGGCATTTCTCTGATAGCTTTTACTTTATCAGGGTCTACTTCAATCCCTCTTTAACTCACTATATGCCCTAGGAGTTTTCCAGAAGTTACCTCAAAGACATATTTCTTAAGATTGAAATGCAAGTTATACTTATCAATCCACTAAAAAAATTTCTTTAGCGCCTCAAAATGCCCTTCTCTTGTAGCAGACTTGATCATCATGTCATCCATATAAACTTCCATTTCTTTATGAATCAGGTTATCCAAAATCCTCTTGGCTATCCTCTGATAAGTAGCTTAAGCATTTGTTAACCCAAAAGGTATGACTCTATAGTAGAAGGTCCTCCATTCTGTGATGAAGGTAGTTTTTATCTTGTCTGTTATCTTGTTTAGGATCTTATTGTACCCAGCATATCCATCAACAAAATAATAGATTTTACACATTGCCATGCTATCAACTAGAACATCTATGTGTGGTAACAGAAAGTCATCTTTTGGGAAGGCCTATTCATGTCCCTATAATCTATACACATCCTTATTCTTCCATCTTTCTTGGTGAGATGTACCATGTTGGCTAACCAGGTCGGATACTATACTTCTTTTAAGAATTTGGCTTTGATCTATTTGTGTACCTTTTCTTTTATCTTTTCTACCTATTTTAGCCTTATCCTCCTCGGCTTCTACTTTATTGGTTTCAATTTTGGCTATGTGTAAATGGCATGTTTAGCTATTTCCCTATCCACCCTAGGCATGTCTTTATAGGTCCAGGCAAAAAATTTTTCTTACTTTTTTAATATTCTCTCAAATTTAATTCTCTTTTCAAGAGTTACATTAGATGCAATTAAGATTTCTTTTGGGTTTTCATTGGTACCAAGATTAAATGAGGTAGTATTGATTGAATTAATGTCAAACAAGTTATGCGTGTCATGATTATCATTATGCATGATGTAATTAGAGAAGACATCACACAAATAAGCAAAATTGTTTATCTTATTAACAAAAGAGGTACAAATATTATCATTAAATAGTTTTGGTACATATAAAATTTTTGAAAAGTCTTCAGGAGGATTATCTTCTTCTATCTTGCCTTTTCCCTTATCTTGAAGCATAGCAGTAGTCATAATTTCTTCTTTGGGCTTAATTTCCAGATTGGCTAAATTGGTCATGACTTTTTCATCCTAAAAGTTTGATATGGCCCTGACTTCACTTATAGCCCAGTCAAACACATCATTGAAGATTTCAAACCCAGGCATAACTTTCCCCTTAATGACAATCGACTTTGACTCTCTACAAAAACTGACATTCCCTTCAGGTTGAACAAAACTTTCTTCTAGTGGTGGGATACCTTTTCTCACCTTCTTTGGCTTTAAAGTCTCTGCTATGTATCCTAAACCCCTTTAATCCTTTTGTCCTTTTAGCTGAATGGCTGAGATTAAACCATCTGAATCATGTCCCAAACCAGTACCTAGTAAATAATTCATATGCTTAAGTATATTTACCACATTGGGATCATCCTCTTCCTCTTTTAAAAAGATCCTAGCTATGTAGAAACCATTAAAAAGTGGGTTGGCTATCTCAAGCATTAAAACCTGATTCTCCCTCGCAGCCCTTATTGACATTATCTCACCATTATGGGGGATCTTTATGATCTAATGCAATATTAATAGAACCCTCCCCAACCTATAGAACTATGGCCTTCCTAAAAGCAAGGAGAAATTCACAGGGATATCAAGCACTAAAAACTCCACATAATATATGATTAGCCCCATTTTGACCTCGACTTTGAAAGTCCTATATGCCTATCTTTTAGTTTTATCATAAGCTATGATGGTGAGCTTGGATTAAGAGATCATTGAATTTTTAATTCCATACGTAGCTATTACTTTGAGTGGGCACATATTGATTAATGATCCATCATCAACCATTACATATGTTGTGTGCTTGCCATTCACTTCAGCTTTTATGTTCAAAGGGCGATTGTGATGACACCCTTTTGGTAGAAGATCTACATCAGAAAAATTGACCACTACCTTTTCTCCCCCTTTAACATTGCCACTAGATCAGATGGCGATATGGTAGTTGAAACCACTACAGCACATAAGGCTTTCACTAGCTTTTATTGATGTGAGGGGGATTGATGTAACATATCCCAGATTGAAACCTGTGCGGGAGTTTTCTTTAGCTGCTTTATCACCGTGTCATTTTCTTTTTCTGTAACTGGGGGAATTAGCTCTTTCTCTATTTTTGGCATTACCTAATTGCTTTGGGTTATTGCATTAGCCTCTACTTTTTTAATTAGCTTCTGCTCAAAATCTAAATCAACCTGTAAGTCCTAGACTTGTTCCTCTGGCTCACTTTTATTGTCTTTAGCCCATATATCTATGAAACAAACTGAACCTTGACCTAATTTTATGTTCTTCTGTACTACTAGATAGTCATTTTCGTATAAGTCCTACAGTATATACCATTCAGGCAATCCTAAATTAACCATGTTGACGGGTGAAGGAACATTCAAATAGGTGCCCTGACACTTCTGTCTCTTCTCTGGATCATGGATCTACCTTAAATCAATCAAGTCTTAAATTCTATCCCTTAAAGTGTGATAGTTATCTATGTCATGGCTTGCATGCTGATGGTATTAACAATGTAGGTCTGATCTATAATAGGGTAGGGCTTTATTTCTGGTAGGTCTGGAAAAAAGGGGTTGAAGTTTCCCTTTTTTCTAAAATCATTTCAGTCACCAAGACAATGGTTTCCCTAGATTTGAGTAGTGCCTTATCATAGTAGACACTTTAGTAGTTTTATTAATCCCACTATAGCTGGTTCCTCCTATGTTTCTATTATTCAAATTCCTTCTAACGTTAAACCTTCTTGAGTTTTTTTCTACTCGATGTGCTCTTTTTCCAAATCAATCACTATACCCTTCAGCGATTCCCAGTCCTTAAGTCCTTTTGCTTTTAACCCATCCTTCATATATGGGTTGGTATTCTTGATAAACATGCGGATATGATCTACTGTTTCTAGCTTCCTCCTTATCTTTAGAACCTTTGATCTTCATCTTGTCAAGTACTCTATGAAGGTCTCATTAGGCTTTTGCTTAAGGAATTCAAAATCTTTTATTGTAACCTCTATTTGGGTGCTACAATCATATTGGCTGATAAAAGCCTCTGTAATCTTACCTTAATCTTTTTTAACCTTCTTTTCCAGTCCATGGTACCAATCAATTGCCCTACCCTACAGTGTAAGGCTCAGGTAAGCTATCTTCTGCTTCGTGCTAAGCTCTATGCCCCGCATGACTGTAGCATACTACTTAACATGGGCCTTTGGATCGATTGGCCCATCAAACTTAGGCAGTTTTAGCATCTTAATGTTAGAGGGCAACAACTCTTCAGATTCCAGAGTGAGTTTATTTGGATCCAAACCCTTGTCTATAGTAATAAGTCGGGCCATCACCTCCATCTTTTCCTCTAGTTTCTTCATGGTGGCATCCTTAACTTTTTAAGGTATAATCTTCTTCCCAGCTCTATCCTCATGGTTCTCACATAATCAAATTTCAAGTTAAAATACTCAGCCTTTTTGTCCTTCTCCACTAAACTCGTGGCTTTTTTCTTAGTGCCAATTCCCACAAAAGTAGTAATGGTTTTTCCAGTAGGTGTGGCTACTATTGCTTCAGTAGGTGGTGGTGAACCAAAAGTAGGAGCAACCCTAGCTATTGCCTTTGAAATCATAGACATCATTCTTCTCTCAAATTCTTTAAATTCCTAGTTCATTCTAGTTTTAAAGTCTTAAGCAAAGGAACTGCTTTCTCCTTATTTTGCCATGTTTATTGGATTGCAAGTGGTAAGGATAAGTTCTTATCTAGTTATTCTTTCATCTGACCCACATACCTAAGTGGCTCAAGGATCTATGATGGCTAAAAAATAGAGGGTTAGAAATGATGAATGAGATGCAAAAAAGCATAAGAATGTATGAGATATAGATATGTGTTAATGTGTACAACAACAAACACAAGTAAGAGCCTTCTAACCTTATCACTTTCCATACATGAGGTCAATGTGTTCTTTCCTATGAGGGTTAACCTATAGGATATCGAGGGCCTAACAGATTAGAATAATGAAGAACAGATAGCTGAACATTATTTCTCTTGTATTAAAAGAACGCATACAAGATATTTGGCCCATATAAGTTGTATATATTCAGTCAAACCAAAATATGGGGTCTAACCCATTCCAATCCAATGGGTTCAATAGCATTCGGGATGATTGATCCATATTTCACATATATTGGCCCACATAGCACACAATGCATCATTAACCAAGGAACCTAGGGGAAGTTACTATTGGTCATTACATGGGCTCATAATTAGGTCACGTAAGTTGTGGCCATCTAAGCATGGTCCCTTTACAATGAGTCTATCTTATCATGAGCATATGACCGATTAGTTTACCATTTTATATACCTTATAAGTACAAGGCTTGGATTTGATGCCACCTTTAACAATCTCCTAAATTGAATGAAAATAGGTTCATGCTTCGAAATGACATCAAGGTAAAAAGGGATGCTTAACTTATTCTAAGACTTTAGCATGTAATGCAATTCTGAAAAAATAATATTATAAATTCAAAACAAAAAATTCCATTTTAATTTGAGGTACTTTCAGAATATGGTCTCATAGTGTCCCTAATGGTCGCATCTTTTCCTTTTCGAGGTCAGTCAAACTAAACTAACGAAAGACTCAACCTAAATCTCATTTCTCAAGTCCCAAAAGACAAGAAGAAAATTAAAGGAATCCTAAGTTATTCTTATTTGACTAGCCTAGAAATAGTGAGTTGGGCACCACAGAGTAGGAGTTGCCACCCAACCAAGGTTAGAAAGTACCTTATAAGGCCAAAACCAGAGTAGTTCGAAACCTTACTTTTTTTATACCTTAAATTAATACGGAATTTCATATTAAATTTATAATTTTATCCTTTTTCTCAAGCAAGTTTTATAATTAAAATAAATCATATAAAAGGAAAAATAAAATATATCTACAGAAATAAATAAAATGGTAAAAACAACATACATGAAAATGTGTAATTGGTTATCTTGAGAACTTTGGTTCTCACATGTCAATCTTTAAAAAACAAATTTTATCATTGTGACTTTTATTAGAGAAAAATCAAAACCCATTTTATTAGAAAAAAAACCAATTAATTAGATATAAAATGATTTTGTTATTTTTTATAATGTGTAAAAACCGCTTTCTACCCATTACAATATTCATGGAATATACATGGAAATAATAAGAATAAAATTAAATTACATGGCAATTACCTAAAATATATTCTAACCAAAAAGGATATAAAAATTGCATGGAAATTACCTAAAATACAATGTAACCGAATGAAAATAAAATTACATTAAAATCACCTAAAATACAATTTAATAGAATAAAAATAGAACGAAAATAAATAAAATAATATGAGAAGATTATAAGGAAAATAAAGGTTAGAAAAAATAAATAAATAAATAAAAATGAAATAATAAAGGAAGAATAATAAAAGGTCAATTTCACCAGATGTTTGATAAGAGGAAAAAAAAGACAGATTACATAAAACCCCCCAATAGATCTCATACAACTTACATCGTAACAAAACCTAATATTAGTATGAAGAATAAAATAAAAGGATGAACAAAATAATCAATGGATATAATAAAATAAATAATAAAATAAACATAACAACAATAGTGGAATATGGATAATAAGTTATCTCATCTAATTGGTAGATGGATAAAGAAAAAATAAAGAAGAAGGAGAAGGAATGGTCAACCCACCATGTATAGTTGCATTCAGGAAGAAACTCAAGAGAAAATAGGCAGAAAACTTTTAAAATAAACTCTGTGTTAGAAAAAGGCACTTAGGAAGTGTTTTTCGAGTCTTTTTGGTGTGCACTTATCGAGAAAGGTCGACCCCTTAAACTGGTATGGAGTTCGACTTTTATACACAAAAATCGAAAATGAAAATGGCCATTTTGGCATGAAGGAAACGGGTGTTTTCTTGGCCAAAACGACCGTTTTCAATAGTGAAATGGTCGTTTTTGCCTTTAAAATGGCCTTTTTTTCATGGTCTGTTTAAGAATTTCTTTCGGGACCTAAACATGTGAAATGATGCCATGTTAGGAGCCAGAAATAACCATTTTAGCAAAATGAAAATGACTATTTTGGCCTCCAAAATAGCTATTTTTTCTTGAGCAAAATGGCCATTTTAGGCGGTAAAATGACGTCGTTTTGCCCAAAATAGTATAAATAAAAAATTTTATTTTTAATTGATTTTTTCAAAAAATTTTTCACCATACAGCGAGGGCTTTGCCCCTTGCACCCCTTTGGTGTCTGTTGTGGGCTGAGGGCTTAGGTTGATTCTCATATTTTTTGTTGCACTATAAACTTGTCGGGCTGGGTAAAAGTCTATAGTCAAAAATTAACTATTTTTCTCAAATCTTGGTGACAACATTCTTATTTATCAGAATTTTTTTGTCTTTGTTCATCATTTGGTAATCTGAACACGAGAGCCCTAAAACCTAGTATCGACCACTAGGAATCCTTATTGGAGTGAGGAATTTCGCTAAGTGTCCTTATTGGAGTGAGAACTCTTTATCTCTTTATCCTTTTTATCTCTAGAAAACCTTATCGGAGCAAAGATTTTCCCCAAGTGTCTTTATTTAAGTAAGGGCTCTTTATCTCTTTATCTTTTCTAGTGCTAGAAATCCTTATCGAAGTCAGGATTCTTTATCTTTTTATACTTTATATCTTTGGACATCCTTATCAGAGTGAGGATTTTCCTATGTTGCCTTTATCAGAGTAGGGACACCTTTCTATTTCTTCCCAAAGGTGCCCTTATAGGAGTAATGATCTTTATCTTTTTATTTTTCTATCTTTAAAAATCCTTATTAAAGTGAGGATTTTCCTCAAGTGTTCTTATCAGAGTAGGAGCACCCTTTCATTTATGCTTAAAAGTCCTTTGTCAGAGTGATGATTCTTCATCTCCTGATAACTTTTCATTAGAAGACTTTGGTTAAAAGAATGACTCCCAATGCTTTTTCTCATGTTATTGAAAAATCACTTCACTAAAATGAAGATTCTATTCTCCTCTTTTGCAAATTTCCTTTTTGTATAAAAGGGGTTGCCATAATTTGAATTTTAATTTCCTGGGTTTTTTTTCCTTTACATGAAATGATTTCATATGTAATAAAGTAGTAAATCCTATTTACTCTTTTATTGCTTGCTATTGATAGGTATCTATGGGGGGGGGGGGGGGGGGGGGGGGGGGGGGGGGGGGGAAATTAAAAAAAAAAAATATTTTAAAATAAAAAAAAAAAGAAAACAAAAAAAA
>CANXYI010493801.1:0-10186 GCA_948208565.1 Hura crepitans
CAAAACTTTAACGATTGCCACACCTTACTTATTGTTATATAGAATCGAAGATGTACTGCTAATAGAGATAGAGGTCCCTTTACTAAGGGTAGTCTTAGAAACAAAAGTACCAGAAGCTAAATAAGCAAGGGTTAGGTATGAACAAATGGTGTTAATTAATGAAAAGTGGATGGAGGTTATTTATCACATATAGTTGTATCAAAAGAAGATTTCCCAAGCCTATAAGAAGAAAGTCACACCAAGCCTCATTCGAGAAGGTGATGTTGTCCTTAAACAAATTAGGCCACTACTAATAGACCATAGAGGAAAGTTTAAGCCTAATTAGGAAGGTTCATACATAGTAAAGAAAGTACTCAAGCATAGGGGCATCAAAATTTTAGATCTAGAAGGCAAAGAGTTCTTAGAACATGTGAACATGGAAAGAATGAAGAAGTACTTCTACTGAAAAAAAAGTCTACTAAGTTGAAAACCCCCCAAAAAGGGGTGGTTTAGGCAAAAATTAAGACATCTCGATAAGGTGAAAACCTAAAAATAGAAATGTCATGCAAAAATTAGGGGAACATAAAGAAAATATCTAATCAAGAAAACCTACAAAGGCTAATTGGTAATGGTAGTATTATCAAACAGCAATTGACATATTTACCAAGATTAAGTAGATTAATTTTAAATGCAATTGATGTTAGAAATGCTTGGTCATGGTCATTAGTATGCAAACTTCCATCTAGTGAGAAACATCATACAAATAAATGAACTCTAAAAGTTTAAACACAAGCTTTCTTCTCTAAATGTAAAAGATGTGTTCTCACTCCTCTTTAATACGAGTGTCTTATTGTCTCTTAAAGTACTATTAATCCAATCTTTGTATTGGTCATCCATACTTGTGTCACTAGCTTTATGATCAGGTACGTTCTTCAGTATAGAATGATGCTTCCATAAGTCTAAATATGAGTGCAAGAAATGTTATGTCAAGCACCTAACTTGAAAGCCTAGAGGTTTAAGAGGGACTTATTGCTTTAAGCCAAATTGCCTCTAAAACTGATAAGCGGCATAAAAAGTTGCACGCCTCAATCAGATTAATGGAACAAAACTCGAATGGTAAGATAGAGAGAAGTGATAAATCTTCCACCAAGGACACATCCAACAAATCTCATTGATCCCACTAAGCCATGTAGTCTATATTTCCATTATGCCAAACTTCCTCTCAAATCTTCTTTCACAGTGATGATTCGAGCCATATCTAATCGAAACCTTTTTAGGAGGCACAACAAGTAACTTTAACTTCTCTTGCAACCATTTCTAAATAAGAAAAGGAGCTGTTAGGTTTAAAAATCCAAAATGGACAACCTAAGCAAAAGTTAGGCAAACCTATTAGTGCGAAAACCCTTATAGGTATACTAGGAAAAAATTAGGGTAAGCAAAAGAAAAGCTAGAGGGAAAACCCAAACAGGCTTTCTAGGTAAACAGATAAACCTATAAAAGCAAGGGTCTTCTAACTATAAAGTTAGTGACACCTCTTTTTAAAGTATCCAATCCCTTAATAATCTTATCAATAATAATGCCAAAAGTGTTATTCCCAGAACAAATTCCAGTTAGTACTTGTAGTATTTTATAATCACAATGTTTGTCATTATGAATGACCATTAGCCAATCACCAAAGATGCATAACAGGACACATTTTTCACCCATTCCATGAAACCAGGTGAAAGTTGATTAGCAAAATTAAGTATGATCTATAAACAACAAGCCGATGCTTGGGATAGTCTTTCGAGCCACCAAGGGTGAAATCCCTAAGGCAAGTACAATGTCCATGGGATAATGATCATTAAAAGAAGGGACAACAAAAGGAATGTCAAAGTTCATAATAGTAGCAAACTCTTTAGGTGTGAGAGCAATCTCTTGATAATTGAAGACAAAATCATGAAAAATGGGATGCCAATAGTAAAGAGTGGCTTGAAAAAAATTGGGGTTTATCTTCACCTTCATAAAAAATCTAAGGGTAGAAAAGAGAGCAAGAATTGAAGAATCCTAAGTGACTTTGGAATCCAAGACTTTGGCAAATTGATAGCAAAAAAAGAGAGAGACATAATAAAGATGGCATGAATGGCTTGGAAGGGATGGTACTTATAGGAACTTAAATAATGCGTTTCCTAGACAATGAGGATAAAAAATCCTAGACACATGAGGATGTTTGCACAAACCCTGAGGCAGATAAAACCAACATCAAAGTTAGCATAGACCACTCTTGAGCAACCTTAAATATGTTCCTATGAACTTTCATAAGGTAGACATGGGCTATATACAAAATCAAGTTTATATAGACCATAGTAACAAAAGATAAGGGGTCCACTTGGATAATGCTTTTGAGAAGAGTATTTTGAAATGCCAAAAAGGGGTCCCCTAATGAAGTAAAATAAATAAGCTTAGTGAGAGTTAGCAATCACTTAATTGAAGTTATTGAACTTTTTGGTATTGAAGTAATACGTTAGTCCTTCCTAGATGAGTTGAAGGTTGTCATATCTTTGATGGATCTTATGTGAATTACAGACATCTTGCCATGTTGTGTGATACCATGACCTACCATAGTCATTTGATGGCACTCACCCATCTTGGCATTAATCAAAATGACACTACACCATTGATGAGATGTTCATTTAAAGGAAGGCCCTTAATGTAGCTATGCATATTGAAATAGATTACTTAAGAGGTGTCACTAAAAATATAAGGTTTGAAGGTCTGAGACTTATATATTAATGATAAAATATTGAATAATGCTATTAAGCTTCAGCTCCCTAGTTACATGGATGGTCTAAACTCTAGCATGAGTTTTATTCATTCTCCTACCTTAGGAACTCTTTACCATAAAGTATGTCATACACATAATATGGATGGATTTCCTTATATACTCTCGAGAATAGTTTGTGTTGTTGTAAAAATTTCTTTGTATGCTACTTGTTGCTCATATGCAAAAGTGCAAATGTATTTAAACAAAAGAATGTATGTATTGTAATGAATATTCTAAACATATGCAAAACTAAGGGCCTATCAATAAAAAAACTAAAGCTACCATCATCTTCATTCTTCTTCCTCACTCTCTGTGTCCTTACCATCCAAGAAAGTGCCAATTTCTCTGAAATCTTTAATGCTTAGCTTTCTCGGAGTATTATAAAGTACAGACACCCTCCTAGTTAGATCATTCTACAATAGGAATGAGGGATCAACATATCTCAAAAATATCATACATACCATGTACACATTCATACTTAAGTAATAATTATAGGAAAAGATTTATAAAAAGGATGCAAGTATCATTCACCATCGCTTGCCTAAAGGCCTCCACTACCCAAGTAGTCCTCTCAACTGAAGCCCTCTTAACCTGGCAAAACCTAAGCAAGAAATGTCATGCACAATTAAATAAACAAGTTAACACAGTCAAAAGGTCATAAAAGTTCATACAAATATAGTGTTTTCCAGCTTAAAAGGCATCAACTAGTTGTCCTTGATCTTGAGGTGCATGGAGGTTAACTCCCTATCAATGTCATATCATATGTAACTTAGCTCAAGCACATTGGTTAGGGTACCAACAACCTCACCAAGCAATAATAAAGAGCTAGCAACTAGAATCAAAGCTCCATTCCGAGGAGTATGGGCCAAATGAGGTGAGAATTGAGGCTTAGAGCTAAGAGCTATCTTTGCCCTCTTCCTAAAAGAAAAAGGCTCAGCCTTAGGAGCAAGAGTAGAAGGCTACAAGACAAAATAAAGTTAAAAACTACCCTTAAAAACTAAATCCAAAAGATCCCAAAGAATATAGAGAATATACCTAAAGAGTAGGGTCCGAAGTGTAAGGCACCTTAGGGAGCAAATGAGTGGAAGCCCAAGAGGAATAGTCCCTCTCATCCATCTCCACTAATATATCCTCGGGCATCCCAGCCATCATACCCTACATGAACTCCAAATCATCTATATACCTCTCAAATAACATTGAATTGTGAGGACCTTGAGCAATATAACATGTATTAGGGCCCATATGCTAGCTCAACACCTTTTCCGTAGAAACCAAAAATAAGCCTCTAGGCTTGTTAGCAAAATTCTCTAAGAGGATAATTCTCAGTTGGAGTAAAGGAAATCAAGCATCTCCTCAATGATAAAAAACTTATCATGCTAAGTCAATTTCAAAAGAAACAAGTAAGCATTAACCTTACAATAAATGAACTAAACCACTGACGATGTGTGCACATGTGCAAGAAGATTACTCATATTAGCTTAAGCAAAAGAACTGAGGTATTAGTAATGATACATCATAGAGGAAGCATTACAAAGCCTTAAGGATTACTAGACCCACCTATCTATCATCGAATATTGGTGAGGAATGTCCAGCTTACATAGATGAGGCAATAAGTAAAGCTTATAGGCCAAAACCTAAAACCTATGGAAATCGATGGTGCAATGTTAGAATAAAAAAGCAAAGTAATCAAAAGAACATGAAAAAGAGTCAATAAATATTACTCACTAGGATGCCTGACATAAAACCTTGAATGAAACAATGGCTCTTCTTAGTTCGAGCTACTAAGTCTAGGCTCCTATACATTCATCCAAGAGATAAATAGCAACAATTCTAGGAACCGATGGTCTCAATCCACTCTAAGGTGAAAAGGAAGCTCCTACTCACGTTGCCATTAGCATTTGTGAACAATGTGGTCCTTAGTAGATACAAGATAAAGAAGCGAGCATAATTATTTATCTTGAGCTGACTAGAAGGAGTAGTGTCAATCTATCATTTGCACAAATCTATGACACCTCCTACTAGATCTCAGAGGAAATTTGATAAGTGGTGCACTTCCTACAGGTCACCTATCCTTAGATTTCCCTAGGTTTTATTCAATTAACATTTAGTGAAAACCAAATGTTTAATTAGACCAGTCTTATATTAGGTATCTAACTCGACATACTGACTTATCTTGTAATTTACATATTAAAATTCCTTTAATGGACCTTTCTTATGTTTGGAAAAATTTGGGTAGCACAATGGCTACTTGGAGGCATTATGAAATTTTTTTTCCACCTATAAAAACACTTCTAAAGGTAATATGACTCATCAACCTACTTCTAGACCCATTTGGTCCCCTAAATCAAACATACCACACATATCAACACATAGGGCCTTAGGCCCACATTCATCAAGATTCGTATAAATAATTCATCTAGCCACTTGGTTAACCATAGCACTCCTAGTTCTAATAATTATAGACATATATAGCTAATACAGCTTGGAAGCATGCAAACCCATTCCTACAGTATTTACATGATTGCCATTACTCAAATAAAAGCAAATCTATTTACCCTTCAACACTTGTATTGCTACACTCATGATCTCCGAGGTTAGTCTGCTTATCCTTGTTACCTATACACCACAACATGGGTACACTGAGTATAAAACTTAGTGGTGAATTTAAACCATTCAAAACATGCAACATGTATTAACACACAAAAGCCAACATAAAACAATTGTCTAAATGTAGTGTGTAGGTATATGCTAGGTGACTAATGCCATTCAGATGATATCCCATGTTTACTTCAAAATTACCAAAATTCCATATTGTTTTATTTATTAACTTTATCATCATAAGTTATCATCAATCATTCTAGAGTTGCATTTTATTTTACTTTAATTCCATTTCATAAACCCGACTAGGTAAATGACACTTACATACATTAGACTAAGAGGGAACTTAAAAAGTGTGTAGTGGCCCACATTTTGGACTCTAACTGCTGCATCGGCCTCATATAACCATAGGCCTTCACAATGATGTCTACACAGACTTATTCATAAGCCAACACTTTTTGAGTCTGCATGGACTTAGTTTGTCTAGAGTGTCCGAAAACACGACTCCAAAAAGGCATAAAAATAATCAGAACAATGTCAGAAAGAAAGTGATGGATAAAAATGAATAAAAATTGACCCCTAAATGCAATAATAAAAGTAAAATATGTTTGCTAAAAAACTACACAAGTCATTTTTGGTCAGTGAATCTATATATGTTTTTCGATCATCCAAGTTGGTTTTGAGCCAATGCTTAACTAATGGGCCAATGAGTTTGTTTTATTCAATTTTCTAACTAATAAAATGAAATTAATCTGCATTTATTAAAAAATTAAGTTGGTTAATCCATTTTCATTTAATTTTAAAATTAATAAATTAGATTCAGCCTCAATTTTATCCAAATTTCACATGTCTTTATCCATATGATCAATGTCTTTTCATTTAAAAAATGTTTCAAGATTGAAAAGACATTTTATTTCAGCTAGAAACAAAATAGGCCAAAACTAGTCAGTCTATTTATTTCATTTTCAAGCTAATAGATTTAGCCTTCTTTTTTAAATTTTCTAAATACATTCAATTATTTTTAGCAAAGCATCACTAACTAAATTAGATGAGAAGCTATTTTGTCATTAAAAGTTAGAAAAAGGAAGAATTCATGGAGAGGAATCAACCTTCCAATCCACCTTAAGAATAGCTGCCTTAAGCATCAAACTACCCATTTCTTCCATTTTTATCTAACAAATTACCTCAAAATATGATTCATTAAAGGCACAACATGTTGATGGAGCTAAAGATTAGTAATTATCTTAAGAAAATAAGGCCTCCTTACTTTAAGCATTAACCCCACTCCCTTTAAAGAAAAGAGCAGACTATAGCCTTTTCCTTCTATTAGAGATTTTTAAAACCCTCTTCCTTGGCATCCCTTGCTTCATGTATAACTTTGAGTGAATCCTTGTGGAATTACACTTGGAATTCCAACTCTATCTAGCTCTGTTGGTTTTAACTCCACATTAATCCATCAATAGCATCACATTTTTGCTATGGTTATTTTTATCATATTTTTTCTATGAATTCAACTTCATGTTAATCCATAACATCTTCATATTTTTTCCTTCGAATTCAACTACACATTAATTCAATATTTCTATCACACAACCATGGATTTAACTTCATATTAATTTAACACTTCTATCATATAACAAATTTAGCTCTACACTAATTTACAACCATTATACATTTTCTCCTTAGATTCAACTCTTAGTTAAGCCAACCATATTAAGGCATCCATAACATCTCTACAGATTTAGCTTCATGCAAATTTGATAAACTTTTGAGTCAATCTAAAACTCAACTTGTTAGGTAGTATAAGTAAGTATCCCTTTCTTACTCTGTCATGCATTGTTTCAATTTTTACATTTTTATAGCACACACCAAAGTAGAGGTAACTGTAGATGCCTTACCTTTTAGGCCTATAATGATAAGCAGAGATAGGCTCAAGTAAGAAAATAATCAACCTAGAACCCTAGTATAGAGGGATTATCATGGTACAAGTCCACCTAAACTTAATGCTATGAGAACTACATCGACCCATCAAGATTCAACCTAGCCTATGGAATATGGTCTATCAGGATAAACCAAAACCCATGTCTACATGGACCAACATAGACTTGGCCTAAAATAAGACCCAAAGAACATGAACCATTGGTGTGAACATAAAGTTTAGGTTTGCTGGGACTTAGTGACCATGGTTTACATGGACCTATCATCAAAAAGCTTTTAGAAGTATGAAATTCCTATTTCGATTCTATTTCCTAATCCTATAAGGACTCTGCCTTTTTTAGATGGGAAAGTCACACACCAAGCTTATAAATACCCTCTTTTGGGTGAGAAAGAAGGGAGGCAATTAAAAAGACTTCTAACCTACTATTTTAAGAGTCTAGGTATAGACTTCGAAGTAGGAAGTGATCTATTAGACCTTAGCCCACACTGAAAAAATAATTATTCTTTCTAAAACCCTACCTTTACATTATTGCTTGAAGCTTATTTACAAGGTAAGATCTGAGGCTTGTGTCATTCATTATTGTCATATAATTATGTGTTTTTTTTATAAACTGATAATCTCTCATGATTAATCAACATGTGAGGTGATTCTATGTGATCCACAGATCGATTATAAGAGTAGATCATTATTTTAAAGTCATTTCATTTACATTTAATTGTCCATCAAAATGACGTAATCATTCTAAAATTAATACTTTAATTGTATAAACTTTTCTTAATGTATGCTAATGTCTGCATAGGCTTAATAATTGAATATGTGGGTGATCTGATGTCCATGTAGACTATTGTTCGATAACAATCTTTCTTACTGTTATTTATGTTATGTTTTAATGTATTTCATTTACCTTATTGACATGCATTAATGTTATTATCACATTGTATGACTATTATGCTTCCTATGACATATGTTGTTAATATCCTAGAATTAGTGTGTAGTCTGCACAGATTCCCTTTCATGGGGAGTGTAGCCTACATGGATATGTGTGTTTTATGCATAAGTGTATTACTTGTTAGTCCACATGGACTCTTTATTGCTAGGTGTAGAGTCTACACGGACATATGTTTTGAAATCCATATCTTAGGAACATTGTTGTGATGCATGTATGTTTTTCCCTTGCATGATTAGTTTGTTATCTCTATAATCATAGTCTTTATATGTGTATGTTTCGTGAATATCCTTACTTGTATGTGATATGATGTTATTCTATTTAGCATGGTTATTAGGTCCTTATAGTTCCTTATTTGCATTACTAATTTCTTTCCCTGAGTTGGGTAAAATTAACCATTCTCACTAGATATAAGGTTCGGATGGACATTGCTCTCATGATATGTTATAGTCCATAAAAACATAGATCGAAAGCCCAATTGAGTTTGCATGGACTTAATGATGTAGAGATGGGGCCAAATAACTTGTTCTTTATTTATTTGTTTAGTTTTGTACTTGTTATTTCCTTTGGTTGTTTTTAGGTTGTAATAGGTAGATTAAATAACTTAGTTTACTCGCTAAAAACCTAACTTCACATTAATGGTTTTATACATAATTAATTGGTGTTTTCTTAATAAAATGGTTTTGAGTTTTCCTTAATAAAATTTATGTAAAAATGTATTTTAATAAAGGCCATTCTCTTAGAGATGGGAGTTAGGCAATTACTACCAATTCTTGTGAAATTATGTGTAGTTGTCAAGTCAAACAACCATTAATGGATGACCCAATTTGTTGGTGCTTAATGTAGAATTATGCTTGCTATATAATTTGAATGTTACAAATTTATTTCCTCTAAATGAAAAGGTGACATATATACTTTAAATTAAATGTTTGCTTGCATGATACAAGATTAATAAATATTCTAATATAAAGGAAGGTGTATTATTATGGCATACATAAGACTTAATACTTGGTTTAGAGCTAGGTGGTGACTCCAAACACTAATTGCCTCATCCCCGATAACATCTCTTAAATTTACAATACGCAAGAACATGAACATGAATCCAAACACTTATACATGCATACTAGCTCGATAAACATATGGTCTTCATGTATAACTCAATTTTAATTTTTAAAGTGTTCAAGATCATATTTTTATTGTTAGTTATATGCCCTAGAGCTTATGCAATAAGGATTATATTCGTGTACATTAAAATGTCATTAATCAATTAAAAAAGCTTTCTTTATGTCATGATGCTTTTATATACTATGTATAATTGTTTGCATTGTCTTAAGCCACATTATAAAGTCCTTGGTATATAATCACAGTGCTGAGGAAATCATGAAGTGTTTGTGATGTGAGATTTTGATTGTATGCAAATGTGGTAATACATAAATTATCCCTGGTTATAGTATTAACAAAATGGGATATTGTTAACGTGGATAAACTAGCACATGTTATACTTCATAATTGGGTCAAGCAATAGTTCTCACAAGCTATAATCATAGAGATACTTGGAGTTAACATGTGGATGCTTGCTTAGGAAGCAAGTTCATTAGAAACCACCATGAGATTTTCCATGGATACTTAATCAATGTTAGTGAAAGCATCTCATCATATCAGTGGTGCAAGTATCTTTAAACTTGAACTTTGACTCCAATGCTTGTACTTTAAGCAAGAAGTATACATAACTTTATGCTTAGGTATGTCATGATATACTTAAAGATAGTTTAGTGATCTATAGAGGATTCACCAGTCTATATTAATGTGGGGGGTTTATCTCGTAGTTTTTATAAGTTATCTTCATTTAGGAAACTTTAGCCAAAGTAAAATACCAAGTGTGAATGGAATTCACATGGGGAATTTTGGAATAAAGATAAAA
>CANXYI010493847.1:0-10017 GCA_948208565.1 Hura crepitans
TGTACTAGGATATACCTCAATCTCAAAATCAAGCTTTCTCTTAGGTGGAAAACCTAGCAACTATTCAAGAAAGACAATAGGGAATTTAAATACAACAAGAATGTTCTCAAGCTTAGAGTTGGAAACATTCATGTGAATAATATAGGCCAAGTATGCCTTATAGCCTTTTTAAAGGAGTTTTTATGCCTTAAGAGTAGAAATAAGATTAATCAATAGATGTCTCTTAGTGTCTACTCCCATTGTCAATCCCTCTATAGTTTGGAGGGTTAATTTCTTATGTATATAGTCAATGATGGCTTAATGTTCAATCAACTAGTCCATTCCTAATATCATATCAAATTCATTAAAAGGCAAATCAATCAAGTCAACTGTGAAACTATATCCCTAAATACTGAGGACATTGTCTATATATCTTATTTATAGTAACACTTTGTCCTATAAGATTGCTAACTCTAATATCAACATCAACATTCTCAGGTTTTAGTCCCCTATTTTGTGCTTGTTCAATGCATACATATAAATGTTTAGAATCGGGAACAATTAAAGCTAAAACTAGAACATCAAACAAATAAAATGTACTAGTAATAACATCTGGTGCTGCAACCTCTTCCCTCACTCTCACAGCATACTGCCTCACTAGAGCATGAGCTTCTGATCTAGTACTTTAGCTAGCACTAGGCTACTCACCCCTATTTTGCCTCTTTCCTCTATTTTGTGGTGTAACATTAGGAGTCTAAGTCTAATTACCCCCTACTGGTCTTTGAGGATAATCTTTTCTATAATGATCTATAAAACCATACTGAAAACATTCCTCATGTCTATCTACTCTACACTAGCCCTAGTGCCTTCTTTGAAAAGTGGCACATGTGGGAGGTCCATTTCTATTGCCCCTTATACTCGAAGTACTACTAGCTCGAGGAGCTAATCGAGGTTTAACAGTTGAAGCTTGTTCTGACCTCTAGGACTATACCTATCATGACCCTTAGTACCTTGACTGATATTGAGAGCTAGTCTGAGACTATGCCTATAACTAACCCTCTTTCCTCTTCTTCCCATCTCCTGATACTGCACTAGACTATCCCATCATAAATTGCCTCTTTCTCTATAAGAGGTCCCTCTTTTCCTATACCATTTCTTTCATGTCGTATGCTACTGATACTAATACAGCAAAATCCCTCTCTCTAATATTAGACATCTACATACTCAGCTTCACATTCAATCTTGCTAAAATCTCTTGCATTTCTCCTCCTCATAAGGAATGAACTCCTCAGCATACTTCAAGAATCTAGTAAAATCCTTTTCATATTCTAACATTATTCTCCTTCCTTACTTTAGATCTAGGAATTATTGTCTCTTTTTATCCTTTTAGGAGTTAGGTATGTATCTCTTCCTAAACTCCTTTAGGAAAAATTCCCAAGTCAGCTCTACTAGTGTCTTTCTTCTCTTGGTAGTATTCCACCAATTGATAGGTTCCTCCTACAGACGATAAGTAGCACATTATAGATTTTCAACCTCAGTACAATTTAATTGTTCTAGAACTCTAAAGGTCCTATCTAGCTAGTACTTAGCTCTAGTAGCATCATCCTCTCTCCGCCCTAGAAAATCAATAGCCCTCATCTTCATCAACCTCTCTAAAGGAGCCTTCTATAGGGGAGCTTGTGGTGGATGTGGTACTGGTACTGAAGGAGGTGGAGGTGGAGTAACAACATCAATGGAAGTTTATCGGCATAAATTTACTATCTGCTATAGTAAGACAAGTGATACCTTAGCCTACTATTGACCAAGCACTAGTGGCTGAGGCTACTGTGCAGTAACATTGGGTTCAGGTACAGATGTATTGCCTGCCCCCTGAATTGTAGTTGGTGTAAAACTAGCCACCTTTTCAAGTCCTCCTTTAGGTGCTTGATCAATTATGTGCTTACTACAAAAAAGTAAATTATCAGCCTCGGACAACGTAATAGTTCAAAGGAATTGGAAACTTAAACATTTGATATCCATGTACTCTATTGAGGAACATTGAACCTAAGCTTTGATACCACTAAATGTGACACCCCTTACTGGATCCCTTAGGAAGCCCTATAAGTGATGCAAGCACTCTTAGGTCACTAGTACTATACATATCACTTTCATTACTTACATCAGTTTAACTTACTTATTTCCAAATTCACTTCCCATTAGTTTTATATCTCATTCAAGGTGTAATCATACAAAAATACCAATTCTAGGTAATTACGGGTTATTTCCAAAAAAAATGTAGAAATTTTGACAGCATAACAACTGTCCGGGTTCTATCCTAAAATTTAAAATCCTGTTCAAAACTTCTATAAACATTTCACAACTCTTAGACCCATCTGGTCCCCTATTCTCAGCCTAACATCAATACCTATCACAAAGCAAATGTAGGCCTTAGGCCATAAATAAGAGCATGCATATATAGAGCCTCAAGCTCACATTAACACCAAACATCATAACTGAACATACATTCACAAGAAAAACATATAGGGCTATTTTATTTACATTAGCAGTTTATGTTTACTTATATGCATCACATATACAAAGATTAAATAAATGATTTTACACACATCACACCTAGGTATAAGGATATCAAAACTATACAACATTTACATTGTATTCATTCACTGGTATCCTATGAACTCTTATCGACATGCTTCACGAGGCAGGATTCCGCTGTTGAGTACTTGCGCACCAAAATAGGTATGCTGAGTATATAAGATACTCAATGGTGAACTTAAAGCATTCAAATCATGGCATTATATCCTTTTCATACTTGTTTAGTCTGATAATTAAATTTACCTTATTATTGATTCAATTAATATAACATGGTGCGAAATGACTAAAATACCCCTAAGACATTTATAAGTCATGAAATAGCCTTTTGGACTCACATAAATTAGTTAGAGTAATTATTAATATTCATAGCATGCATATTTTACATGAATCAATTTAGGTAAGCACATATGTGTAAAATGACCAAAATAACCCTTAGTCTATATTTCATCAATTACTCAAAAAATACTATTTAATTATGCTTAATTGTACTTTCACAACTATTTTTATCATTCACATAATTTAATTCATTAGCCCAACTAGGAAAACGACGCTCTAAGACACTGGATCTAGAGGAAAAAATAACCTAGTGCATTAGTCTCCATTCTAGACCTACGCTATTGCACCGACATATGTGCCATAATAGAGATTAGCTCATAGCCTCTCTAGACACAATTAAGTAATATCAGCGTGACATAATAGAGATTAGCCCATAGGCCTCTCTAGCCATAAATAAACATTATCAGAAATGTGACATAATGGAGATTAGCTTGTGGGCCTCCTTAGACACAAATAAAATCTCAACACCTTAGTGACATAATAGAGATCAACCTATAGACCTCTTCCACCACCAAAAACATTTAATGCCTGAACACCAAACAAATAGCAGCTGCAAAACCCTAAGTTAACTGGTCAACCCATCCAGTGGGTGTCCAAATAATGGGCCAAGTAGCACATTTTAAGTTCATTTACTACCTAAAACTTTTTTTTTTTGTAATATTTATATTCCATAAATAAATAGTTATAAATTTTATCACACACATTATTTTTTAGTCGATTCGATATAGCCATATTTTGGCTCTACCGGGTAAAAATTCCAAAGTAATCTTAAGTCTTATTATTGCCAAAATTCACGGTTTAATATGTTATGATTTATCATAGTATTAGTTCTCAAGAAATAAAAACTTTCTGTCTAGTGACATTTTTGGTTCAGGTAATGGTCAACTGGATAGTTACAGGTTATTTCGACCACTTTTCAGCATACAATTATGGGACTATTCTAAGTCTAATTTTAACATAGTTTTCAATGTCTTATTAAACACATTCATAAGCCCACAACCAAACACATATAGGCCAATTCCAAGGCCAAACAATAGGCATAAATGCCATTCATACATATGTCTCAATGTTAGCCCCAAAGGCATAAGGAATATTTTAATATTCATAGTGTAAATTTAAGTCCCTTTTAAGCCGTTATTCTAAGCCATCAACCTATGGTTTAGTTCCACCTTTTTAGTCATTTAAAGACACATTCTCAAGGCATATTTTATCTATCAATATGTCATATACATTGTCTAAGTCAAGGTCATTATAAGCTAGTTATCTATCCATCATAATTCACTTGCCTAACACTTTAACAAGCTTAAATTTCATGCCATAATGCCATTGACTTACTCTTAGGTACTAAAGGGAAATGACACAAAATTCCATTCCTTTTCACATTAGATCAATATACATCCACTTAGGTATGCCATGAACATAATTGCACACATACACACCTAATTTCAAGCTAATTCCATCAGTTACAAAACATTACTCATAAAGCTCACTCATGGTAGCTCTCAGGTACAACTATGGAAGCTACAATTCATGATGTTCTTTAATCACAATTGCCATAATTCTTACTCTAGCATACCAAGAAATCATTTATCTTATTTTAGTCATTATAGAACCAAGCTAAGAATCCATAACCATTAAAATTAGCAAGCAAGTAAAGCTAAGTTCTCAAGTTCTTTGAATCAAGTCTCCTTAATCCACTAAGTTCTCACTTAATCATCACTACCACGGAAGAAATCAATCATAAGCTTAACATTCCAGCCATCCCAAATCATTATTCATCATCTTAGGCACCTTAAAGCATAAAAGAAAGGCTTGAAGTTCACTTACTTATGAAAGAAGCCTTTTAACTCCATACGAATCCCAAGCTATCCAGCTTCTATAATGGACTCCCTCTCCCTTTGTGGTCTTCAAACTACCCTCTAATGGCCACAAATAGCTCACACACACAATCACATAGATGTTAGGTAGGTTCTAGCATTAAATGGTAGCCAAAAAAACCCAAAGGAAAAAGGAGAATCAGCTAAGACTCACCTCAAGGTCACTATTTTAGACTGCACTAAACTAGTAAATTTAATGATTTTATCTTCCAAATGAAAAATCCTTTATGCTCGATTCTTTTTCCTCATGGTTCCTAACACACAAAAATGAATTTAGCAACTAGAATCACTCATTTTGGTGGTTAGATCAAATATTTATAGCCTTTCTCCTCTATTTCTAGCATCAGCAGTAGCAAGGAAAAGGAGGAAGAAGCCTTTCCTTCATTCCAAGTGGAAATCCACTTGTCAAGTGAGGTTTGCCACTTGGCAAGACTCCTTAGCCACTTGGCATGAGGTGGGTCCCACTTTAACATGTCAAGGGCGGTCTCGAAAATCCCGAACTATCCCTATTTTTTGGCAAACTTAAGAAATTCACATTAATTCACTTAGACCTTGAAAAAATATGCTGTTTATTTTAAAATTTGTATTTTAATCCACTCTATCTGGTTGTAAATTTTTGTGTCCAGATTTCATCGATAAGATAACTTTTAGACTACTTCGATTTGTGTGCCAAGCTAAAAAATTTCAAGAATTTGCAAATGACCTCAAAATCCAAAAAATTCTTTAAGCATTGGATCTAATGGAATTTTTGACCTTTAAGGTTTTCTATTTTTCAGTCCGTCTGGGTACATCGCAGGTTAATCCCAGCCCAAAAATTTTTTTATTGCACTAATGCTTCCTTACTTCTTAAAATGGATTATTAGTTTTGTTAAATTTTTAAATTTTAATTTGTTCATCAACTTAAAGCCCCTCAAAGTTTCATAAATAGTGCCACTACCTCGATCTATATGCAAGTGACCTAGCAACCTAGGCATACTTCTTGGACCCTATGGCACTATTCATAGGGCCTCAAATCATAGGCATTATAATACTACTTTTGATGCTTTGATCATTCATTGCTAAAATTATTTCTATGTTGGCTTTATTTTGACTATTTGTCATATTCCTTGCCTTTTAAGATAGAGCAGATGCCAAACATGTTTTTTTGAATGGCATTTGTGATGTTGCAATTTGAATTTTTGTCAATAGTCTAGTAAGCTTGCAAAAGCTTATAGCTTTCCCTCTATTATTTTGCTACGTGATTATTATGAATCGATTATTCAACAGCACTAAAAGTGTTCCCTTTGTATTGGCATTTTCTTTGACATATGGTGTAGCATTTGGCATTTAAGAAATTGCCCTATAAGGTTAAAAAGATCTAGAGTTAGCTTTGTATCTTGTAAAGTTAAATGCTTTACCTTTTGTTTGTTCTTGTTCTTGTTCTTCTTTTTTTTTCAAATAATCAATCAAAGAGCATAAGCTAAACAGAGCAATCATCATGGTTCAATAGCTTTAGCTTATCGATGTAGAAAGCCATTCTTTGGCTTAACATGGTACAGTTGTTAGCTTATTGTTAGATGTATAATAAGCAATAATGAATTAAGAATAAAAGATATGTAATAAACCCTAGATATGTCTTTACTTTAGGATGCCTTAAGTGCTAGTCCTTCTTAGTGTTAGATTATGTAAGCGATGTGTGTTTTTAATGAAATTGAATCCTATAAAAAAATAATAAAGATTAGCATTAGCTTAACATGGTAAGTTCATGATACATACTTTGGCTTTTGTGTATTGTTAAAATTAGAGGGTTGCTTCCAAAGGCCATTTTGATTTAATGATGTACAAAAGCAATACCATTTGTAGAGGTGTATGCATGCTATTTCTACATTCAAGGCATGTTTATGTGAAAAAGCACATGCCTACTGTGTATACGCATTTGTGTAGATGTGTTGGTGCTTGTAAAATGCCTAACGAGTGAATATTACTTATGTATGCATGCCTAATATTTGTATAACATTATGTGAATGTATGTGTGCTAACTCATGTACTTCTATGCCTAATTTGAAAATTGAGTGGATGAGTTAAATGTTTAGTGTATGGATGTTGTGAGCATCTAATACTTGTGCTAAATGAATGTATGCTTGGTGAAATTATAAGACTATGATAGTAGTGGAATATGCACAAATGAATGATGAGACCTAGCTCTTCTAAATAAATATGTTATGTGCATATATCAATGATGTATATTTGTATCTGATACTACAAATGTTTGTGCATAAGTATTTATGCATGTTATGCATGCATGCAAGCCTACCATATGGATGGGTGAGTATGTTGTATGCTTAAGTCTAAATGATGGTTATGCTAATTCTATCTAGGTGTGTGTGCTATTAATTCAAGACTAGTGTATGTATGCATATGTGTATGTACAAGTCTAGTATTCATACCTAATACATGTGTCGATATGTATATTTATACATGTATACATGTGTTGTTCATACATTGTGTGCATGTTTGTGATGTCTATGAGATGTATTTATGTATGTACCTAATTCCTTCAAAGAGAATGTATGAATGAATTACCTAATACTAGTGTATAGGGATCCTTGCTAAACTCTTGGTTTTTCTAGCTGTATGGATACTTCTATAATGTTAATGCTTAGATGCTTATATGCATGCTATCTTATGTATATAATGTGTGAATGATGAATGTGCTGCATAGATGAATGGGTATGCTATTATACTAGTTAAATGTATGTATGAGTGAAGTTTCATGTATGAACTAGTGATGATCAATATGTTGTCATATATGTTTATGCATAATATACATAGATGAATTCATAGATACGCTACCACTAATATATATGTAACTCTTTTCTAGAAGAATGTATGAATGATACATGTGCATGTGTATGAAGACAAGCAAATGATGAATGTACTAGTGTTTACATCTAATTCTTTCTTAATGGTTATATGAATGAATGAACAAATTATAAATGTGTTAAAGTTCATAAATGCAAATACAAGCATAAAACATTACTATTGAAATCATTTCTTTCATTAGACTTATTATAGGAAGATTTGGTTTTTATGGAAGGGAATGACTAAAAGGTCTCAAGAAAGGAAACATTTGGTGTAGGAAAATAAAAGAACTTTGGATTTGGAAAAAAGCATTTGACCATTTGTAGCATGGATCATATTTTGACTTGATGACATAATAGCTCTCTACTTGTTATCCTTTTATTAAGCATGCAAATGTAAAAGATTACACAAAATGATACCCTTGCTATTAGTTGGTCTTTTTGGATTTTCCAACTAAATATTTCCCTCATCCCTTAATTTTTGCCTAGATAGCCCTTTGCGGGTTTTTTATTTAATGGGGTATGCTCTAATTTTTTCTAAGGCTATCCTTCATGGATTTTTAACCTAGGGAGCTTTTATTTTTTCC
The DNA here is from genome assembly GCA_948208565.1 of Hura crepitans. Lineage (NCBI taxonomy): Eukaryota > Viridiplantae > Streptophyta > Magnoliopsida > Malpighiales > Euphorbiaceae > Hura > Hura crepitans. The sequence goes on from CANXYI010493847.1 coordinate 8,212, forward strand.
TAGCTTGCCCACAATCATGTGTTTGGAACTCATTATGTTGTTTTGGATTGACTAGGTCTAATCTTGTACATTATGGTTGACTTGATTATGGCTTGAAGTTCATGACTTGTCTAGATAAAGGTTAAAGTCCCTTTCATGGAGATTTCATAGAGCTTTAAAGCTATCTTAAATCAATTGGTGGCTTTTATAAGTGCTAGCCACATGCCCCTTAATGCTTTAATTGTGTGTAAAATGTCATCCCTTTTGCTCTTTCAAGTAGTGCATATTAAAAGTGTGCCTTAAAGCTCATGTAATAGGGTAGTATTCATATATTTAAACCTTGTGAATTCATACTATAAGACATTTTTCTTTATATCATGGTACTTTTATTACTTATAATTATTTGTAATGTCTTAAACCATGTTATAAAGTCCCTAGTATATAATCATAGTGTAAAGGAAATCATGAAGTGTTTATGGTGTGAGATTCTTATTGCATGTAAAGGTGATATACCTAAATATCCCTGATCATAGTATTAACAAGATGGGACATTGTTAATGCAAAAAGATCAGCATATGTTATACTTTTAGATTGGATCAAGCAATAGTTCTCACAAGCTATAAGCATAGAAATACTTGGAGTTAACATATGGATGCTTACTTAGGAAATAAGTATATAGGAGACCGCCAGAAGATCTTCACATGGATACTTAATCTATGTTAGTGAAAGTATCTCATCATATTAGTGGTGCAAATATCCTTAGACTTAAATCACTAACTATCTTAAATATGGAGTGACATACTTTGACTGTAAAACTTTTACTTCAAACAAAAAGTATACATAGTGAGGTGCTTGGGTATGTCATAACATATTTGAAGATAGGGTAGTAATCAATAAAGGATTCACCACTCTAGATTACAGTGGGAAGTTTATCTCATAATTCTGATGAGTAACCCATATTTAGGAATCTCTGCCACAACAAAGTGCCATGTGTGAATGGGATTCACTAAGGGCATTTTAGGAATAAAGGTGAAATTATTAGAATAATATGTTCAAGACTTAATTAGACATACTTAGTTAAGCTATGAGTTGACACAAGTCTATACTTAAAACTAGATGAGGTAAAAGATAGTGTTGGAGTTTATTACATCGTAACTGTATATGGAAGGGTTAAGTCAAACCACTTAACTTTTAAGCACTTGGATAGTCATGATGCATGATAGTTGCCTCTTTTGACTTGTATACAAGTGATATATCAATTAGTGAATTGATGTTGATTCAATTAGATTGAATATGTAGAGTCCCAATTGGATTAGTACCCTAATTCACTATGTGCTGCCAAGCTATTTTGGAAACTTATAGGGTCACACACATAAAAGGAGTTTGAGGAAGATAAATTAAATTAAAATTATAATGATATGAGATATCATTGGAAATGAATTAAGAAGAAGAAATGAGCAAATGGGCTTGAGGCTCAATTGAAAATGGAAAGTCCAAAAAATTAGGGTTTTTGAAAAATCAAGGTTTTTGGATTTAGGCCTTATTGAGTCCAAACTTTTAATTGTTCTCGCATCTGATTTTTATGGGATTTTAAAAGGTCTAAAAGGCCTTAAATTACAGTAATTATTAATCTAAAATGGGGCCAAGGAGTGCCACATAGGATTAATGAAAGTGGGGCTAAAGTAGATTATGCATAAACACATTAAAAGGCTTATGCACATTGGATAGAAAGGGGCCCAATTGATGGGTCCATTTTGGTCCGACTTAGGCTAGATTTTAAGTGTTAAAATATGACCTAAATAGGGTGTATTTATGATATAAATAAAC
>CANXYI010493888.1:0-10035 GCA_948208565.1 Hura crepitans
TTTCCCTGCCGTACAGAAAGGGTTTAACTGATTTTCAGCCTAATTTTTGCTTAAAAAGGGGAACAACAACCCATTTAAAATCATGCCCAATAACTAATAATTAATAAATTTCTAAATCAAGAAAAAAAAAAAAAAGAAGAAAACTACAAATTAATGCATACATATTTATAATCAAAATCTTATATACATTTGGAAATATTTAATCAATGATTCAAATGAATAATTAGAGAGACAAGACAAAGGAAGAAGGTACCACTGAGACAGGTAAAACCAAAAGTACCAAAAACCAAACCTAAAACATAAAAGAACTCAGAAGAATCGAACTTTTTTTTATATTTATAATCGTAATTTGATGAATAATTCCATCCATATTCACATCTGCAACACCTTTCAAGCTTCTCCTTCATCTTCACTTCCAATATTCTTGCTTTTAGAACACTCAAATTCGCTTCAACAATGTCACTTGACATCCCTGCACTCAAATCACAACCAATTATATCTTAGATATTAATTATGGAAATTATGACATTAATTAATTAAAAACCTTAAAAGAATCAATATTTAGAATTACCTTCGTCTCTGCAGCTATGGGCTCTTAAACGAAAAGCTCGAGGAGTGAAGACAAGCTTAGTAGATGGTTTTGTAAGAGATGATGAATAATATTGTAAGAACAAAGGAAGAGGAGGAGAAGAAGAAGAAGCCATTGATGGGTTCAGTTGTGTTCAACAAATCCAAGAATATAAAATATTATGATCTCTTTCTCTCCTTTATAGGAGTTTGATATTTAATAATATAGAGTAAAGCAAAAGGAAGAGTAATATTCAAGTTAATTAATAATGATGCAAATGAGCTTCTTTTGTTGGTCTATCTTTATGGTAATTAACTAATAAATAATAAGAATTCGCGGTCAACATATATAAGTTTTGTTTTGTTTTTTTTTTTTCCTTCCTACTTGATGATAATCATGACGGCTTGCCATTAAAAAAATGCGAGCAGCATGATTAAAGATTCAAACTCGTGTGTCTATATATATACACACGAGACGGCATGGAAACTGGTAAGATCTTTCTTCTTCTTTTGTTTTTTAATTGTTAAAAGATGAATTATGAATTTAATAGTGCACAAATGCCAACATTTAATTACCTGATGGCAGGAATATAAGTACATTCTTTAAAAGAAGAATGGAAGTAAAAAATATAAGCTTAAACTTGTTTGGATTTATATATTTGTTTGGCAAAATATATCCTTAATTTTTGAACTTTTATGTTTTTCGTTATTAAATCAATAATTAAATTTTAAATTTTTACTATATTAAACTTTTAATTAATCGAATTAGTAGAAAGTGTACGTTATGAAAAGCACATCCAATTATTGATCGAAATAAAATAATATTAACTATTGCCACGTCAAATATAACAATAAACTTACTCTCATCAAAACAATGAATTTTGTATAATGTTACCCTAATTGAATTTAGAAAAAAATAAAATAAAATTTGATGCCATAAACTCTTCTTTTATCTCTCCACTCTCTTCAATTCCTAAAACTTCAAGCTTCAACGACGGCGTCCGCTGCAACTCCTTCAAATGTGTCCATTCTCATTTCAACACACTTCGAGAGCATTTGGTTTGGAGATTTAAATTAGATGATAAAAGTTCTGTACTAAATATATGTTTTAAATGTGTTTTAGATCAGTTGTTGATAACAAATTTTATCTTTAATTAGCTACTTTTTTAAAAGCTTTGTTTTGGAGCTTTTTTTGATCAACTAATAACCGATTATGCTTTATTTTTTATTTGAGCTATAATATTCATTTGATTAATTACAAGTTACATGTGCTTTCAAATTATCAATAAATAATATATATTAAAATCTTACAAATAATAATTAAAATAGCTATAATATTGATTTTTTACATAATAAAAATATGTTTTTATGCATATAAAATCATTTTTAAATTAAATTTTATCTATAATAGATAATAATATATTAAAAAAAATACCTAGCATATATAGAGAATATCCTTAATAGTAATTTAATATATAAACAACCACTATTAATAAGTTTTTACCAAACACCTATAAATTTTCTACTATTAGCTATCAATCATCGCCTATTGGCTATCAACAACTGATATCGACTATCAGTTGCTTCAAATTACTAAATCAAATGGGCCTTACACCAACTTTAAGATCCATCCTCTCCATTTTCACTAACTCTAAGATAATTAAACACACCAACACTTTTTGTTTTGTTTACACCCTTTGCCTACTTAATAATATAGCAAAATATTTTGTCAAAAAGAGTAATACACTAGAATAAAAAAAATCAGTCTATTAAATTTGCATTGTTTAATCCAGCCCATTAATTGGCCTATTATCAATCTCACCTAGTAATAGGTGGTGGATAAAGAAATTATCAAGGGGCATTTAGGCAATTTAAGGAGATTCAAAGAATAAATTTGACATTGCTAGTGTGCTACATGCATTAGTTAAGAAGCGTCTATCATATCTTGTGCCTATACAAGGAATAAATGTAAAAAAAGAAAAGGATCATCACACTAGACCACTGTCTTTTTCTTTTTTCCTCTCTTGTCAATTGTGTTTCGTATAACTTTAGTTTTAGTTTTAGCTAAGTCCTTTAAATTCGCCCTAGTCTAAGTTTGCTCAAACTTATTGGCTTTGCCTATAAATGGAGATTAGGTTTATCAAAGGCTCTTGTGTATCGCTTGGTTGGACCAATGAATCCATCACTCTTACGCACTTGGATATTCACTCAATTAGGGGTGAAACATCTTTTTGGTGACTTTACTGGGGAACTCTATATGACTTATAGCACTTAATACCAAGAGCGAGTACAAATGGACAATACTTCCAAAACTAATGGATAAATAACCATTGATAAGAGAAAGATCGATTAAGTGGCCTCTGGTTCTAGTCCAATACTCACTTTTCATGACCAAGAGGAAATTGAGAAAGATTATGATTAATGATTGACTACACCCAAACCCCTTGCATTAAATACTACTAATTATAAGTTTATTACTCATAGTGTGGCCACATAAAATCATGCGACCTTTATTGGAATGATGCAATGCATGAAGGAATTATTGAAACCAATTAATGAAAGGGTTGAGTTGATGTTCCAAAAGGGTGTATCAATCATTGCAGGAAATGAATTAAGGGATTGCACAATCAACTACACTTCTTCAAGGACAAGTGATCAGTCAGGTCCCTGTTAATGATACTCTTCTGCCTGAACTACCTGTAGACACTACACTATGAGTTCCTCTGTTTATAAGAAAATCCAACAATGAACCACCTAAATGAGTTATTGTCTTTAGATTTTTGTAATTTGGAGATTCGATTTGAGTAATCAAAGAAGCCTTTTTTTTTGTTTTACAATTTGTTCGAATGACTAACATAATATGTCTAGGTGAATGTTCATCCCTTTGGATGAATGTTCATTCATTTGTTTGATGTTTATTCGATTAGATGAATAGTTCATCTAATTAGATGAATGATTCATCCTTCTGGATTACAATTCACTCGATTAGATGAATATTTATCAATTTGAATGAATGTTCATCCTTTTGATGAATGTTCATTTCATTAGATGAATTATTCACCTATTCGGATGTCCTAATTACCCATCTTTTAGGACAAATAATCTGATCTTACTAAGCCAAATGGAAAACCAAATTAGCCCTTATAAAAGGCCATTTTTGAGCCAAAAAAGGGAGAGGGAGGAAGGAGGTGTTAAACAAAAAAGTTAAAAGAAAAAAAAATCTCTTATTCTCTCATTTTCTCACCATCCAAACACCCTTTTTATGTATTTAACTCTTCCCTCTAAGTTAGAATCCAAAAGGGAACCTAGAGGATTAACTCATTATAGAAATCCCATTTTGTGTATTGAAAATAATTTTATTATTGTGTAAATTTTTGTGTTTAGTTATTTATCTCTATCCCCTTCAATCTTTATTTTTAGTCTATTTTTAAATACAATTTATGTGTTTTTTTGAATAAAGAAGGTCTGTGAATGACCTAGGCTATACCATGAATTCTAATACCCATAATAAGGTGAAAAGTGAGATTCACAACCTAAGAGGGAGATCCAGATTCATTCAGATGGATAAATTCCATCATCTGCTCAAATGATTGTTCTTCTAAAATAAAAATGAAGTTTTTAAACTCCACTTCTCACCTATCTAATCTTCATCTGATCAGATGAATGGTTCATTTGAATGAATGATTTATCTGATTAGATGAATGATCATCCTTTTGGATAAATGGTCATCTGATTGGATGAGTGTTCATCTATTTGAATGATTGTTCTTCCATAACAGAAATGAAGTTATTTGATGTTCATCTAATTTGTTGAATGATTCATCCCTTTGGATGAATGTTTATTCTTCTAGATAAATATTCATTTGATTGGATGAATAACTCATCTATTTGGATGAACATTTATCATTTTGGATTACTATTCATTCGATTAGATGAATAATTCATTCATTACAAGTTTAGTATTTACAAGTTTGGAAATCTTCTTTTATTCATGCCTACTACATAGTATTAGTAAACCTAAGAGATTCTCTATTTTTTATGGTGGGCATAAATAAGAGGAGATTCTTAAACCTTGAATCTCTTAGGTTTACTTTCCTAACTTAACTTATCAAGTGGTGACTCACACTCACCTTAAGATCAACTGCCTTGTGGGGGACACTCAAGCTACTGACTTGAGTTAGATTGAGACATACCTTTAGAAGGCCCTTTTTGATTTTGACTCATCTTAACTAAGGTACCTCTAGCACTATTGCACTATGGAGGGGTAAACTTGTTAAGGAGGATAAATAAGGGGTATTTATTGTATAAGAACCTAGGTCAACTAAGGATCATGATTTAATTTGGTCAAGGATTTGATCCTATACCTATTGAGTTGGCCAACTCTATGCAAGGCAACAGGTAGGTAGCCAATGTCTTTTATATTGGCTTGCTAATGTTTCTTAGGAATATCCAGTTGAAAATGAATATTTTGGTGCTCAAGCTTTGATTTTTTCATATCGCAAGCCTTATCCAGAATAGGTGGATCATGCTTATCTTTTTCTAAAAGGTATGAGATTTTTGAGTTTAGCTTATTTTAAGTGAAAAGAATTTATCTACCATTAAATATATTGCTCGATTTTCACTTCAATATAGAAAAGCTAGTTCATTTAAAAAACTAAAAAGCATAAAATGGAATTGGAGTGATTATAGAAAGAGGTTAAAAATCAAGCTGAAGATTTAAAGAATAAAAAACAAAAGTTGGCAAATTTAAATAGAAAAATTATATGACTAAAATGTAGAAGATAAGGTTGGCCAAAATATGGAAGACACTATGGGTTATCCTTTTAGCTCGAGTGATTTTGATTAAAAGGAATTAATAGATATAGAGGTGAGTTAAAAGATAAAACATGCCTAAAAGGGAAAGCAAAGGTCAAACACATGCCTAAAGCTTTAAAAAAGATGTGGGTGCCAAAGCAAAAATAATCAACCAAAAAATTGCGTATTAATATGTTTACTTTGCATAAATCATTCATTGAAAAATATGTAATACTACACTTTGGATAGATATGTTATTGAACATGATTGTGGCAACTTGACTACCATCTTTGATAGATTCCCTGAGTCCCTAAGCAACATATTCAACCACTTTATATGAAGGCTGAATTGAATATTATTCTTTGTAAATGAATATTGATTGACAATAGAGCTAGCCCTCTCATATTGCTAACCAGAATAATGAAGCATCTTGGGATATTTTTGCATAGGATGGATTGATCTGATATGGTAATGACCAATTTTGTAGGGGAAGAAAATGATACTATAGACACCTTTATTTTTGGTCGAGGACTTTTTTATGTATTCGGACTTTGATTTAACCCGAAAAGCTCATGATGTGACTTAAATTGCATAAAAAATGGGCCTATGATGATAACTAGAGATAGGCTTAAGAAATAAGACAAGCTACTTAGAACCCAAGTTCACACAGACCAACATGGCATAAGTTCGCATGGACTTGATACTATGAGGTCCAGACCATAGTCAGCCTAGACCAATGAGCCCAAAGCCTAAGGTCTGCATGGATAAGCTAAAGCCCATGTTTGCACAGACTAATCAAACCTGGTCTAAAGCCTATAGACTGGTGGGAAAATCATGCCTAAGTTTGCATGGACTAAGCTGTACAAGTCTATATGAACCTATTGACGTAAAACTTCTAAAAGTGCAAAATTCGTATTCAGGCACTAATTCTTAATCCTAGCAGGACTCTGCTTCTTTTGAATGGAAAATCTATTTACCAACCTTATAAATAACCTTTCTATCAACCTATTTTAACAACAATGAATACATAGAAGACATAATTAAAGATAATTGACACAGGATTCGCTCTACTAGTCCTAAGCCCTCACTAAAATAATCATTCTTCCAAAACCTAACCATTGTCTTGTTGCTTTATGCTAACTTCAAGGTAATATTTGAGGCTCCTTTCATCATATTCATTCATTTATTTGTGTCATTTACTGTAACTAATGATCTCTCATGATTAATTTTCATGTGAGGTGGTTTTATGTAATCCCCATGACAATTATAGGAGTAGGTTAACCTTTTAAATCAGTTTAAGAATGTTTTAATCATTCATGGAAAATCATAGTCGCACTTACATTCTGGAACTAACGAATAAGTCTGCACGAACCTATTTTAAATGATAGAAAGTCCTCACGGACCTATAGATTGAATATGTACATAATATGAGGTCCACACGGACCTATAAATTGAATATGTACATAATATAAGGTCTGTATGGACCATGGTACGATAACATTATCATCATATCTATATTTCTCACTTTCTCTATGGGTTTTTAATGTATTCTTTATTTGGTATTATTAACATTTTCTCTTATGAGTTGTATGCAAGTGACCATTCTCACTGGAGTAGAGGTCCGGACGAACATAATATTGTTTATGCAGTAGTCCGCACGGACTAGTCAATGTATAGATGGGACCATTTGAATACTTTGGATTATTTCTTTTGTTTTTGTACTATTTATACTTCATTGCTTATTTTAGGGTTGTAATAGTAAATAACTTATTTTACATGCTAAAACCTAACTTCACATCAAAAGGTTTTCTACTTGATTAAATGGTATTTTCCTTAAGAAAATGAATTTGTGTTTTCTTAATCAAAAGTCACAATAATAAAATGTATTTTTGAAGGCCAATCACCTAGAGATGGGAGTTAGGCAATTAACACCAATTTCTATGGAATTATGGGTAATTGTCAGGTCAAATAATAACTAATCAATAACCCATTTCCTAGATGTACAATATACTTTCTTATATATTCTAAATACTGTAATTTACTTCTTATACTTGAAAAGGTGATATAACTACTTCAAATATAATGCATGCTTACTTGAAAAGGGATTGATAAACATTACAATATACAAAGAAGGCATATTATCAGGGCATAAATAAGATCTAAATTTCAAAATTTTTTAGTACAGAAGATCAGAGGTCCTGGTGTAGAGGCTAGGTGGTGACTCCACTAACCACTCTCATCCCCGATAAAAATATCATAATCTCATAGATACTGATGGATTTATAATTTTGTAAGTTAAGATTAAAATAATTATAATGCATTGTTTGGATGGGAATAGATCTATTCCAATCCATGTATCTCCTCTTTTTTCTATTCAAAAATTATGTTATAGAGGGATGATGATATAGTCAAGATAGTTCATGTTGACCCTAACCCATTTAAGAATGAGGTTTGTTTAATCGAAGTAGAATTATATTTCCTTACTGCTACCATAATAAAAGTATCCTTGCATGAGGATGGAATATTTAGAAGGAGTTATCAAAATTCATCAAAAGATATTGTCAGTAAGGACTTTCTCAGGCTGATTGTCCTATCTAGCCCATTAAAAATCTATATTGCTAATGATGAAAGAAGTTCAAGAGTGAATTAACGAGCTAGTTGAATAACATAATTTGATAGTCACCGAATACATTTAGGGATAAATAGAGGATTTTTGTTTGAAAGTAACTTTAAAGTGAAGCTTGGGTATGTGTTTAATACTTAAAACCCTTTAAAGGAGATCAATGTTAGAACTAGTGATTGCCCTTGGTCACTCTTTATCAGTGCAAAGCTAAATCAAACTTTTAGGACCTAAATGACATATCTTTTACACAAATAAAAATATTATTTTTCCTAGTATTATACAAAAATGCTCGGACTTCATTGATCCTTGGTTGAGCATAATCTTCTTATAAAACTTTAGTTCGAGCCATACAAGTAGCCCATAAGGCGAATGTCACAGAAGATCAAAAAGTTAGTAGCTGAGGAGTTCAATTGACTATTCAAGGCTAGACTCATTTGCACTACTAAGTATGTGAATTGTTATCCAATATTGTCTTTGTGGTATAAAAGAATGGCAAGCTATGAATCTGTGTAGATTTTAAGCACTTGAATTCTGCTATGCCAAAATATGAGTACCCAATGCTTATGGCTAATATGCTTATTGATTTGGTTATTTGTAACTTGATTTTAAGTTTTAAGAATAGCCATTCTGGATATAATTAAATTTTTATCAATAAACCAAATGTTCCTAAAACTACATTTCAATGCCTTGGGCTAATATGTGTGTATGAATAGGTAGTTATGCTATTCGGCCTAAAGAATGTTAGAGTTATCAAAAGGCCATGAATGCTATTTTCCATAATGAGATTATTAAACTATGGAAGTGTACATTGGTGATGTTATGGTTAAATCATATGCCAAAGGTAGGCTTTTGATCGAGTGAGGAGTCATAAGTTGATAATCAACTCGCTCAAATTTGCTTTTAGTGTTTTAGCTAGAAATTTCCCTAGTTTTTTGGTATATCAAAAGGGGATAAAGATGGATAAAAATAAGGCCTGGGTGATGTAATGACTCGAAAATCTTGACTTTTGTGAATAGTACTTTCTAGGGTGGATAGTGCTTTCCAAAACTCAAGTCGCACTAAGTGTACCAATAGGGAGTATTAATTATGAGAGAACTTTGGGCAAAGTTTGAAGCCAATCCAAAGTCATTTGGATGGTTAAAAATGCTAAAAAAAATTTTACGACAGTGTTCTATGAATAGTATTGTAGGCAAAGCTGAACCATAAAATAATACAAAAGTTGCTTAAAATAATCTGAAAATATTACAACTTGATACTTAAATATTCTGAATAGACCATTGGCTTTGGAATTGGAATTTTTAGATATCAAAAAGTATTTTTACTGAGTTTTTTGGCTAAGAATATATGTTAATTTTTTTTAATTTTCTTCGTCTTTCGAGCTCAATTCTTTAAGTGTCTATGGGATTCATATTTACCTAATTTTTGAAATCTATTTTAAGGAATTTTGATCATTCTAGAGGGGAGAAAAAATTATGGAAATAAAATAAAATAATTTTTGAAAAAACTATACCTAAAATCCCTTTCTTTCCCTATTTCCCTTATTTTCCTCCCATTTCCCTCTCTTTCTCCACCAAAAACCCATCACTCTCCTCTCTCCCTTTTATGCTCTTTTCTCTTCTTTCTCTTTCAAACCCACTTCAAAAAATGGGTTTCGAGAAGTGGAGTGTCGTGAGACGGATCCGTAGATATCAAGATCACCTCATTTAGTGGAAAATCTTAGGAGGAATTAAGATTTTCTTCTCGAGGTGAATAGTGGCCATCTCATAATCAGGTAATTTTCTTTCCATTCTAATATTTTTCCTAGGTCCCTTGGGTGCCCAAGAGTGCGTGTGTATGCTCGATTTATTTTTTGGAGCTATATATGATTTTTCGTGATTTTTCAAAAATCGAACCTATTTGAATTTATAGGCGAGAATTCTAACTGAGCTTTTTGAGGCAAGGAGAAGGCTTAGGATAGCTATGGATATACCTGACAACAAATTTTGGTATGTGTAATCACTTTAAAATGAATGAAAATGTAATGAAACTCATTATGTGCATTTATGGCATTAT
>CANXYI010493985.1:0-11516 GCA_948208565.1 Hura crepitans
ATAAATTATTTTTTCTAATTTAATTTAAGGTATAATAATTTATATCTGTAGATTATTATATAAATTAAATAGGGTTATGTTAGATATTTAATAAGTAAATTATAATTTTAAAAAGGAAATTAAGTTGTATTTAGGACTAACAGAAATAAAAAGTAAGATCATATTTCTTGGTGATAAAGTCAAAATGAATAATCAAATAAACTTTAATAAAGATATTTTCATTTTTCAAAAAACAAAAATTGCTTATTAATTTGGAACCACGTATAACCTTAAAAAAAGAAGTATCATTAACATTAAATTTAAGTTTATTTCTATTATAACATAAATTTATTATTGCATGAAAAAAAAAAGACTTTCGCAAGAATATGATTTAATAATTTCTCCAAACACAAAATGAAGTGAAGAGATCTTATTTCGCAGCTGAAGCTGATTTAAAGCTCTGCAATATCCTGAGAAATTCTACCAACTTCACCTTTGGAGGTAAGGTTTCTTTGACTTGAGGCAAATCAGCAAAGCTCTGCTTCCATTTCTGTAAAAATGGAAACTTCTCAGGTCGATGAACTTTAACACAATCAATTTCCTCAACAGCTTCAACCCAAATATTCAAAAACCCCAAAACTATATCAACTAATCCAACACTGTCGCCTCCAAAGAATTTCTTGCCCTTTTGTTTGAGCTCTTCTTCAAGGATTTCTAAAGCTTCCGCAGCTTTCTCCACTTCCTTCTGCTTTTCTTCTTCCTCAGTACAAACCGTAATCGCCTTTATAGCTTCAGTAAACTATAAAGATTAACAGAGATTTCTTTATTATTAACGAATTAATTAATCTTAATTTGTGATTAGTAGGAAATTGAGATGAGCAAAAACTTACCTTGTCATCAATGAACTTTGCCCAAAAACGAGCCATAGCCTTGTCGTAAGGGTCTTGAGGCAAAATTGGGTTTTGCTTCCATTCCTCATCCATGTACTCAAGAATGACAAGGGATTCACAGATGGGTTTTCCATTGTGAATAAGAACTGGGATTTTCTTGTAAACTGGATTGTATTGAAGAAGTCGAGGACTTTTGTTCATCACATTTTCTTCTATAGATTCATAGGGAATTCCCTTGAGTTTCAATGCCAAATTCACTCTAAATGCAAATGGACTGAACCAACCACCCAACAGCTTCACCTCTTCCTCGCCCATTTTCCTTTCAATTTCGACCACACAAAAAAAAAGTTATTTTGGGGGATGGAGAGATGGGTTTTGGTTTGGATGTTATATAGACAAGAGAGTCATTCGAATGCAGCTCGACTACTACCCTTTCTAGATGCCAGTCGTATCATATGGCTGCCACCATAGAAGCTGGCCAGCGACAAATTTGAAATATAAGGCATAATTATGTATATAATTCTTTAGAAAGAATTAGTTATAACCTTCACGTCAGAATTCCACTATGGTCTTGGAGTCAAAATTCCAGTATGTCCAAAGTCTGTTACGTCATTTCACTAGAAGTTTAGAAAATTATTAATGTATAATTATGGAGAAAGTTCAAATGGCAGCACATACACATGAGATGGCTTCAGCATCTCAGCCGAATTCACGACAACAGCCAAAAAGGTTCATTTTGTTAAAGATTTGCTCGTCCTACATTGTCTGAATTGGACTCAGAAAAAAGGAGGCGGCCACCATAAGAAGTGAGAAAGAATCCTCTATTGGATTTGGGCTACATGGACAAGTGGTTTATCTTTATAATTTCACAGACGCAACGCCATGTTGTAAAAGACCACTCTTTTTATAAGGGCCATAGTTTCTTGCTGTACAGGAGCAGCGGCGAAGGTATATAAAATTCAATTTTAATTTTCAATATTCATAATTATTCGTTAAAAATCTAAATTGTACTATACACGTAGATAAACAAATGGAAGCATCCCCCCATTTTCCCACCTACATATATTTCCATAGTTATTAAAATTAGATCGGACCGGTTTAATCGGGAATCGACAGCTGATCTTATCCGGTTAAGTATAAAACCAGAAGTGGAAAAATCGGAATGATCCGGATCGAATCGAAAAAAAATCTAATTGAACCGTGAATCAGAACCGATTGAACGGAAAAAGTTACACTTTTAGCCTTTTTTTTTTGCAATTTTTTACATTATTTTAGACCTATATTTTTTTTAGTAATTTTTAAATTATTTTTATGACCTAAAAGTAATTTAAAAATATTAATAATAAAATTTATTCTATTAAGTGTATTTTAATTGATCAATAATTAGACAATTTTAAATATAATTATTTTACTAAAAATATTTAATTAAAAAATCATTAAAAAATATATTAATTATTTCATTAAATTTTTTTAAATTTTATCATATAAATAAATTTTATTATAAATTATTATATTACAATTATTAAATTTATTTTTATATATACTAATTATTTACTCATTTTATTATTTTTATACATTTTATTTAATATAACATTATCCATATTATGTTATTAAATTTTTTTATAAATAATTTCATTTAAAAAATAAAAAATTCTATTCAATCTGATTGAACCGATCAAACTATGAACCGATTGATCACCCGATCCGATTTTCGATCCGGTTATGATAACATTGTATATATCTCTCCCACTCGTCTTCAAAACAGAAGAAAAGGTAAGAGGAAATAAAAGAAAAAAGGTAAGCAACACTTCTCAAACCTTCTAACTCAAGGTATAAAACGTAATTTGTGACAAGAAATGTTGAAACCTTCGGCATCATGCTTCGATTGGCCGAACAATTCTCAAGTTTTTAGCAAAAGAAGGGACGTAGAATTCAAGGCAAAATCCTCTAAATCTGCCAAGTGGTACATTCCCGCCTCCAGTTTTATAGGACACCTATTACAAAAGCTACCTTCTACTTCACCCTTGCTAGGTTCGTTCTTCCCAGGCGAGTGTCTCATTCTCGTGGACATTTTACCCGGCCGACAATTATTTGTAATTTATCTAGTGTTCAGATCAAATTCTCCAACTTCTCGCCACTCTCCTTGGGCGCCAGTGTCTCCATTCTCCGTCTCCTCATCGTTCAAGAAATCTTCAGATGGCTCCTTTTCATCTCTCTGTGTATTGTTTCCCCAACCATTCATCATCTGATCAGGGTTTACTCCATGTTCCTGCTCTCCCATGTCATTACTCATCGGAACATTGTTCCCTTGCAACCCAATTGCGCTTCCCCTTATTGGGGCTCGAGCCATCATCTCTGCATGAGCATGTGATTCTGCACGAGCTTGCTCTGCCTGAACCATGGCTGCCATTCTCAACTGAGCCTCCCGCCCAGCTTTCTCCCTAGCATCCATTTCGGTTTTCAGCTCCAAGAGAAGCCGCTTCTCCTCCTGGAGAAGGATCTGCTCCGTCATCAATCTCTCCTCAGAGCGGAATTCCCCTAAAGCTCGCTTACGGGTAATTATGTTGAAAGCTAGGGCCTGCTTCTCAAATGTGCCAGTGAACTCCGCAACTTTTGCTGCAATGTTGTAATCCCACTGTTGAGATCGAGATGGCATCTGACCTGTTGTGTCGGAATCAAGGATTCTATCATCCTCCTCAGCTTCATAATCTGCTACTACATGGTAAGGTAGTAACCTGCGCCAGTTTCGGAAAAGAAAAAATTGAAAATGATGACGAATGACTTCAGCAAGTTTTTCCTAAATGTGATTGAAAAAAATTGGTGTAACTACTAGCCTTCATCCGCTAGAATCACTAAAGAGAGCAATTATCAGAAGTAATGTCCTGATCAATCACCCACTTTTATCACCTCCAAGGAATATACCCAGTGAACATACAAAAAGAAAACAATACCCAAGATATCAAATTTTGCAATTTATATTACTTGAGAAGACAACAGATTGGTACTTTATGAGCTGCTATCGACTTGGTTTATAATAGCAAAAGACATGCACATTCAGAGGGATAATGCTGATAAAGAATGAACAGACCCATCAGGTCTTATTAGCAACTGGCTTCCTCCAACACCCTTCCTCTTGCTTTTAATGTAGCAAAAAATCAGCTACATAAGTAGCAATTGAATTCAAGCAAGACCTTTATTTTCCTGACCCCTTATCCCCATTTCCAAGCTACAGAAACAGGATTCCCCCTCCTCTCCTGATATTCTTTTCCCATTACTGCACATATGTTAGTAGTGGGCATTATCATTATAATGCAATTTAGATTCCCTCTCAAGAATATAAGCAACTCAATTATTCACAGCAAGCCCCTCAATACCAACTGGTAGAAGTATTGTTAACAATTATAAGGATAATTTGCAAACGCATAACATATTCGGTATATTGCAATAGGAAGGGCAAAAAGTCACACAGCAAGATAAACAGAAGAGAGGATAAAGATATGAAAGATGCGAAGAAAAAAAAAAGTAAAGTCAATAAGCTAGTGCCATAAAGACGTATTTTTATTTTTTTCAGTCAATTAACCAATAAGCAAATTTCTGGTGAGCTTAAACCAAGGCTATCATTGCAGCTATAAAAAAAGTTCCCTATTCAAAGCCCTGAACTTATAAATCAAAAATGGTCTAAACAACAGATTTATTTTCTTTATTTGCCAAAATACGTCTGTCAGCAGTAACACATAGAAATACTACATACATGTACAATACACATAAACAAGCAATTTGTCAGGACAAATTGCATAAGCACCTCCAATTGATCCTGCAAAAAAGTCAATGCAATCGTCACTAATCTCCACTACATTGTATTACTCAAGCGCACAAAAACAAACATAATAAACAACAAAATTTTCTTGCTTCGTTGTCAGAATGTTCTTTGTTTGCAAGAACAATACTAGCTCACTACTCACTTTTGAAGCAGAAAACATATGAACAAAAATGTGAACCATAATAAGAAGGTACATGTTGCGATCATGAAGATATAAATACTATCAAGAAACGGAAGATTATAGAAGGAAAATCCAAATACAGCAACAACAACTAGGAAGGAAAATGTAAATCTTCAAAAAAAAATGTAAAGGTAACTCACGAACCAAATCAACTAGGTTTCTCTTTAAGTTAAACAGAATAACATGCAACTTTTACCAAGATGATGAGGATCAGCACGCTCAGAAGAATACCAAAGTGATTTATATTTTCCACCATAAATGAACCCCTTATCTTGCATATTTTAAACTTCTGACACCTTTTAAAACAGGGATTGAGTTTGAGCAAAAATATTAAAATCAAATTCAGTTAGTTTATCTACAATTTTCTCTCCAACTAGTTTCTTCAATCCTCTGCAACAATCACGAAAATAACAAAATTTTAACCTCAATACGTTCCCACCCTATGCCATTGGACAAAACTAAAAATAAGCAAATTTTTTACGTATATCTGCACTAAGATTCTGTTGATTCCAAAGGATCCTCTATAAACCCTAAGTATCTCCAAAGGACTGGACTAAAATTATACGTTCTAAAAATAAAAATCTACAAAAACTATTAGATTCCAGCAGACGTGCATAAAGCAATGCTGCACACCAAGAAAAATATAATCAGGTAAGATTAGAATCACAATGGATTCTAACTAAATAAAATAATAGCTACTGCACATAAAAAAAAAAAAAATTATCTGGATTCAATCTCAGTCTCATCTTTTATCATCAACCAATCCAGAATCCTTTTACCTCCTCAAACTATAAAGTGAATTGTATCTCTTTAAAATCTCAGCAAATTGAAAATTCCGATTATTAGCCGAAAAGAGAAAAAAATGCAACAGCATACAGGTTAAAACAAAGGCTTAATATTTAAGTCACATCTATAAGCACAAACCTTTCACAAGCATCCTCAAGAGATGAAAATGGCCCTTTAACATCAGGGCGGCAAACACGCCAAGCATCCTGGTAGGCCATCTGGAGCTCCACCTGGTTAATAGGAGGCCGAATCCCCTTCTGCAGTTGCTGCTGTTGCTGTTGCTGTAGCTGTTGCTGCTGCTGTTGCTGTTGCAATTGCTGGGCATTTTGGCCCAAATTGGGCCCTTGCTGCGGCTGTAAACTGGAATTAGGGTTAGGGTTTTGCTGGTGGAGATTGAGAGAGCGATGAAGGCCAGGAGGACGGAGGTGGGCGTCGATGTTGGAAGGGAATCGTGAGATGGCAGCAGCTTGTTGTTGCTGCTGTTGGGCTTGCTTTTGTAACTGTTGAAGCAACAAAAATTGCTGCTGATGTTGCGCCTGTTGCTGCTGTTGTAATAGCAATTGCTGCTGTTGCTGTTGTGCTTGTTGATCCATTTCTATTAAGCACACTTTGTCCCACTCGATTGACAATCAGTCTTCTGATTATATTCGGTGAATTTCACAGCTTCACCATTCCTCTGTTTCTCTATCTACTTCTCCTTTTGCCTCTCTTTGGGAAATTCATTTATAACCTTGTTTCTTCTTCGCAATCATAAGAGGTTACAATTTATTTCCCTTCAGTCTAATTTCATACTTAATAGAAAAAATACTGATTATCTATTTATTTTACATTTTTTTAATTTTTAATTTTAAATTTATAAATAAAGTGCTAATTCAGTATTTTGATACATATAAAATATGCAGTTTAATAATTCATATTTTATATGTGCTGGAGCACCGAATCAAATCAAAGCCCTTATAATCACTAATCAAGTAAAAAATGAAAAAATTAATTATAAAATTAGTGATGATGTAAATGATAATATAATAAATTTCTTTATATTTATTTTCATTTTTATAAACTAAAATATAACAACATTGCTCTTCAATGTATCTACAATTTTTTAAAAAAATGACATAAAAGATTAGGGAGAGATTAAAAAAATAAAATAAGAGTTAATATTAGAAAATTTACGTGGTTTAGCAAATAATAAAAACTTTTGAAAAAAAAATTTTTAAATTTAAGAAACTTTTAGAAAGATACAAAATGAAGTTGAAAAATACAACATAAAGTAAATAGTAGAAGAAATATATATAATCTTAAATGATATATAATAAATTTGTATATTTATTTTTATTTTTATAGTTTAGAATGTAATAATATTTTCAAATTCATTCAATATATTTGAATATAATTAATTTTGAATCATTAAATTAAATTATAATATTTTTTTATTTAATGATAGAAATACGTATACATTCACATACTAAATGTATATAAGTAACAAATTCAAGGATAATATGAAGTTACTATCATTTTTTGTATACGTACAACAGGATGAGGGTCAAAGGGACCCCTACAACTACAGCTATAACTACAGATTTTTAGCAGAAGACATATTGCAGAAAAAGACAAGCCCGAAATTTTTCGTTTTTAATATTTAAATTTAAAATTACAATTCTCATGCCATCAATTGACAGGAACACATAGCTGCAATGGAGTTTGCAAGATTGAAACCTTGGAGCAGCAAATGATGAACCCTTTAGGTGAGAAACAAAAGGCATCCAACCAAATGTGGATACTTCCTCAGATTTCTACAAGGAAACAAATACTTGCCATTCCATACAACGTTCATTACGCAAGCTTTGCTTTTGCCTACTTCTCTCTTTCTCATCCCACATTGTGGAAGCACATAAAACGCATCAAACAATCCAAACTAAACCAAACAAAACAGGGTGGGGGTCTCCAATCAAAGAAAAAAAATTATAAGCAAGAATATGCACATAACCTAACAATACCTACAAAATATTAGGGAGCTGAGAATCCAGTCTCTGCTGCAACTCCTTAATCTTCATGGAAAGTTCTGCCTTCTGCTCCTTGTAGCTCAGCAACAAGAACTCCTTCCCTTCAATTACTTCCTTCAATTCTCCTACTTCCCTCTTCAGCATCTCAATCCTCTCTCCATCTCCTCTTCCCTTTTCCAAAAACACAAAACTGCTGTCTCCATCCAAATACCCATTTGCGTGACCATTTGCCACCTCTGATGGCCATGTAGGGGCCGTTGAGGGTTTTCCATTGGCTACCACGTGGTTCACACAATGATCAGCTATTGCTTTCCTCAGACGCTGAATTTCTCTCTCGGAATCAAATAAATCTCTGTTAGTTGCATCAAGTTGTGATTGCAAATTTGCGGAATGTGCCAGCTGGGCATTGAGTGAATTCTGCATCTCTATTATCTGATCCTGCATCTCCATTATCATATCATCTCTTCTCTTTAATTGCTGCCTCAGCTTCTGTATCACTTCTCGTTTGCTAAAGATGTCAGAGCCAGATTCTGAGACACATGGTGAATCAGAACAATTTGAATGGTGGAATGGCTTTGGAGGCAACTCAAGCCGATCAGGAGAGGTTACCCACATCACACTGTTCTCCTTGGTAAATTCTGTGCTAGGAACTGTGACCAAAGGAAGAGCAGCATCAGACTCGGACAGTATCTGTTCACTGGACTGGTGCTTCAAATCAGCAATGCCTTCATTCCCTGTTTCAAACACATACTAAAACCAATATAACCAAAATAGAAGAAAAGCAAGGGGAACGGGAAAACATTGGATATAGTAAGAGGTCGAGATATAACACACAACATAAAATACACGTGGTATTTGAATATGCTGAAACAAGCATCCATTTGAACACAGATGCCCATCAACCTGCAACTAGAAGAAAGAAAACAGGAGGAACAAACAAGATTGTGCAGGATGCAGAACTCAGGATGATCCTCAAGAACACAGAAAAAGAAACACACTGAAATCCTAGTACAAATTGCCCAAAAGAACCGAAAAGATCACCAAAGACAATGAAAAAAGCATCTATACTTTCAAATTTGCTCTCAAGAATGAATAAATAATAATATTAACATCTCTGCAACAAAAGATCACCCACAGGGTTGCCACCCTTCAGAAAGAAAAGAAATAAACATGCACTGCAGATGGCCAGTTATCAGACCAAGCAACAATTAATATCTAGTAGTGGGACGACCTAAAAGGGGCACTTCAAAATGTTTATGATTCAGCTTTCAAATGCTTCCTCCTTAGTCCCCAAGTTTTGAACAAAAATAATGACCAGACCTGACATGCAGTTGAAGCAAGCATCTTCATCTTGTGCAAAAGTATACATATTTGAATGCAGATGGCAAACTCCCGTCCTTCTGCTGGATGGCTTCTCCTTCCCTAAAATGTATAACTTCAAAAGTTAAGCTCATGCTCACATCCAAGACAACACGCTGACACTATAATTTTACAAGACCTTTCAGACAACTAGCAGCATTTGCCTGTTGCTTTGAATCCAGTGCCTGCTTCAGCTTGTATCCAATGCGAATTGATAATGTACTTAATAAAGCACCACCTGCAATAAGTATCCAATTTGGCCCCTCCCCCTGAATATTTTTCCCCTGCTGACCTCTCTGGGCTCCAGTAGTCCTTGGTTTCATTTTAACAATAAATGCAGAACAGGCATGAAACTCGCTGACTTATCCAAACATGAGTTACATCAGCAATGTGCCCAAATTTCTCTGCTGTTTGCAATGAAATAAAAGGACATATTAGATAATAAATAGAACAACGGAGAAGCGCAAAGGTTTTAAATTTCTTCTACAGAACACAGCATGTACATATATAATGCATGGCATGCGTATTTGAAGATTGGCATGCACGTGTACAACCTATTTTATAACCAAAAGATATGAAATGAATACCAAAAGAGAAAAATTCTAACATACGTTCCATTCAAAGAACTGCATAAAGAACCTTATTTTCACTTTAGAACACTTCCTACCAGCAGCAAACACCAAAACCTCACCCCTAGTCGACTGCTATCCAATAAAACCCGCTTATTCTCCGTCAGCGAACTCCAAGTCATTGTTATGCCATCAAACATGTGACTGCTCAAGCATCCTTTAAATAAATGATTAAAATCAGAATGTAAATAGGAAAAATAAATTATGACTAGAATCGTTGACAAGTCTCACTGGACAAGAGAGCTTGAATCAAAAATACGACAAACTCTAATTATCGCTAAGTCCCCCCACCATCTGTGAGAGACCACCTATGGGAAAAATGAAATTGAACATACAGATTAGGGAAAATCAACTAAACCTACCATAACGATTAGCAAGCCGCTCCACACTGCAAATAAATTAAAAGCGGGTTCTGTAAGACAGATAAGCAATTTCCCGCAAATCCAACCAAAAACTCAATGCAGATTACAAATACTTGGAATAAAAAACTGAAATCTTATCATAAAAGAAACAATCATCGATGTAAACAAAGCTTGCATAAAAAAGAAGCGCATACCTCATTCAACAGATTAGGGTTATGAATTAGTTTCCAAAAATCCGACGAGACTGCCGTTGTTTAATCTTTTAACATTTTCCTAATGATATATGTACAGGAAAATTTCACCTTCCTCGGCAAATTTACCTGAGAGAGAGTGAGAAGTTAGAAATGGCGGCTTTTCGGCAACAGAATAATTCTTATTTTTATTTTCTATTTCCCTCCCATGAGGACTCCAAAACTAATCACAGAGTCAAAGGGGGGATTTAATTGGAAATTCATAAAAACTTGCTGCTTTGTGCCAAATCAGCAATATACCCTAGCGAAACTGGGAGTTTGTTGACTAGTATTCGGTTTTCATCTCTAATTGAATCCAACCTCAATAATCAAAAATCAAAATTTAGTAATTTTAAAAGTTTAATTTATTTTTTGATAAGTAATTTTAATAAGATCATTCAAATTGAATTATCATAAAATCGAATTTTGATGTAATCCAATCAAATAAAATTTTATGTAAAATATCAAGAATTTTAGTAGAAAATTACAAAATTTTGCAAAACTTTCGCTAATTAAGTGGAGTGTATACAATTGAGATTTTAATATATTTTTTCTAAACAATTTTTTTATTAAGTGAAAATTAGGAATTGATTAAGTAAATTTTTTTATTATTTAAATATATAGGATTGATTAGTGAAAATTAGGAATTGTTTATAACTTGTTGTAATTAAAATAAAGAAGATTTGAAATATATAATAGAAACTAATTGTATTGTTTTATTTTTTTAATAATAAAAATATAGTATTTATAAGTAAAAAGAAACTCTATTAAATAGACTTTAAATAAAATAAGAATATTAAATACATAAAATTTATCTATAAGTAGTCATCCATTATATTACAATATTTTCCTTTATACAACCATATAATATGAATATGCCTTGATAAAACTTACTAAAAAAACTTAACGAAAAAAATAATAATATTCATAAATAACTTACTTCCCCTCAATAATATAATTAATCGCAATATATCTTTTAGTTTACGTATTCTAATTCTATTAACATATTTTTTGAAAATTGAACTTACAGTAGTTTTGTAAATAAATCTACTAAATTATTACTCAAATGAATTTTGTATATATCATTTGTCTTTATTTTAAAAGCTCAAGATTATAGAAAAACTTTGATAATATATATTTGGTTCTATTTGTTTTAATGTAATCACTTTTGATTTGTCCAATGCATGATTTTATCTTCTTGCAATTAGGTTGGTTTTTTTACTATTGCTTGTCTATATGCTCATATGACATTACACACATTCACGATTTGCTTCATG
>CANXYI010494018.1:0-11356 GCA_948208565.1 Hura crepitans
TGATTTAATTTTTATTTTTATGATGTTGGAATAAGAAATTAAAGACTACAAAGTGAAATAGTGAGTTTTTAGACTTTTTGGAGCAAAGGACAAATTGTATCTAGTGCTGTCGTCTTAGCCTTAGTAATGGCTAACTAACAAATGCAAGATTTTATTTCTAGATTCAACTTTTATTCACCTATTTTTGCATTATAGCAAAATTATGATGCAACTTTGATGTTTATAAAGCCCAAAATCTTTAGGATTTGATTTATAAGTGGAATTATTCTAATTATTTCCAAGCTTACTTAAGAAATATAAGGCTTTAAGTTCCTTTAAAAAGGATATTTTGAAAGAATGAATGGAATAATGAATCATACTCTATTTTCTACAATTTTATTTTTATTTTTCTCTGTAACCCGACTATGGGTAATTAATATCTTTAATCTAGCAATGGTTAATTAAAGTTTAGCTTATAAAGGATTGC
Source organism: Hura crepitans (assembly GCA_948208565.1). Taxonomy (NCBI): domain Eukaryota; kingdom Viridiplantae; phylum Streptophyta; class Magnoliopsida; order Malpighiales; family Euphorbiaceae; genus Hura; species Hura crepitans. Next base: position 467 of record CANXYI010494018.1, read on the forward strand.
AAGATCTAAACTTAATCGCCATCTCTCTATTTATTTTTAGATTTTGTGTAATTTTTATGTTTTATAGTATTATTATTCGTTTAATTGCTAGAAATAGAGCCCTTTGTTCAGTTAAATTAATAATATACAACCATATAAAACACCATATCTATAATTGTATATTAATTTTATTGTTATGAAAAGTGATGCCCTCAAAAAGTGTTATTTAAAATAAATGATCTAATTTAAATAAATCTTGCTTATGCCTTTATTGGTTAGAACTAGGTCCTCTCATTTTTAATATTGTTCACAAATTAAAACTATAGAGCTATTCTTACTTTATACGATTGACAAGGGGATAATTATAACGTTAATCTTGGTTACTTTAGAATTATAGAGGAATTGATTATAACAAACTTATCAGTAACTATAATTAGTTTATTAAAAATAATAAAGTATTTTTGTGTTTATGATCAATTCATAAAGCAAATACGAAAATTATACCTTAAGTTGGATACTAATCTCAATGGATTTGACCCTGCTCACCCTATATACAAATTATTTTAGTTTAGGAAATAGGAATTTATTTTTAGTGGTTTCAACATCTATCATTCACAGACTAAAAAACTAAAATGTAAACTCACATGAGCAATATGCCATTAACATAAAGCACAGAGAAAACAATTAACTCCCACTAACTTTTCTATACATATATGGTTCATCTAAGTTTATGAGAAACCAAACTTTTTGATCGTCTCATCAAAATGAATGTTTTAGGTCTTAGATGTTTGCTTTAATCCATAAATGGATTTTTAAAGCTTGCATACCTTATTGCTATCATTGGATGTGAATCCCTTAGGTTGTGACATATGCACCTCCTATATCAAATTTTCATAAAGGAAAGTTGTTTTCACATCCATTTGTCGAATCTCATAATCATAATGAGTGGTAATAGTAAGCAATATCTTGATGGATTTCAACATAGCCACTAGTGAAAAGGTTTCATCAAAGTCAATTCCTTGCCTTTAATGATAACCTTTAGCAATAAGACATGCTTTATAGGTAACAACATTACCTTCTATCTCATTCTTCTTCTTAAAGATCCATTTACACCTATGGGTTTTATCCCTTCAAGTGGATCAACCAAGTTCCAAACTTGGTTATCATACATGTAATCTATCTTTTATTTTATGGCATTTGACCATGATTCTAATTTTGAACTCTTTAAAACCTCTTGGTAGTTAGTAGGCATATCTTCACTTACTAATGTCACGTGCTTGTTCTTATCAATGAGAAATCTATATCTCTTTAGAATAATGTAGACTCTAGTAGAATGCCTAAGAACTAATGTGTAGTAGGTTCTTCTATTGCCTTATCAATATAAGTAATAAAATTAGGATCAATCGGTTGACTAGCCTCTATTTATGGTATTGAATTTCATCAACTTCAATTCCATTCTTACTATCTTTTTTTAGAAGAAACTATTTCTCTATGAAGACAACATGCTTTGAAACAAATACCTTTTGGTCTAAAGGGTTGTAGAAATAGTATCTTAAAGGCTATTTTAGATACCCTAAATTAAGCTTCTATAAGATTTAGTATCCAAGCAAGGCAACTGTGAGTAGGATAGCTCACGACAAAAGTTAGGAGTTGCCATTTGGTGTAGAGTGAGAATCAATGAAGTTGGCATAAGTGTTTTAACCGGAGATAGGGACTAAGTCATCGATCATCAAAGAAATGGATTTGTGGTTGACACTTAATTATCATAAGCAAAGTAATCATTGTTCACTCTCTACATTATATAGTAAAACCATAATTTTCTAATGCAATGTAATGTTCCTAAGATCTAAGATTCACATAGTGCATATAAATAATATAAATTCAATAAAAACAATATGATTATATAAGAAATCTATGATTGCAATAAAAAAATAAAATTATATAAGAAATTTGTAATAATTCATAACATTGAATATTCATCAGCTTACCTACCTCTATATGCTTCATAATCCTTATGTAATTGCACCATTATGCATAAAAGATATGAGAAACATGATAACAACTCAAAGATATAGTTTTAACAACAATTACTATGGAAAATCATGTGGGGTAAGACAAAAAACGAGTTTGTAATGAATGATTAAAACATGTAATGGTATTTTATTGAAAACATGATCTTTGATACAATTAACCATATAAGAATAGTGAAAACATGATTTTTTATGCTGAATAATACATATTCTAGCCCTTGGGATTTATTGATTATGATGTTTCAAGTAACGATTGAATTTGCAATGAAAGAACACAAAAATTATGGAAAAACTCATCCCACGGACAAAACGTATTCACTCAAAATAACTCTAAACTTTCACAATATTTTAGATTAATGTATTCAGAATATTGATACTTCTTAAGGACTAGTTAAAGCCCTCAAGAAAACACTCTCTCCTTGAAGAATATATATCTCTTGAATAACTTTTATGTCTAGTGCGTGGAGAGGTGAAGGCTATTTATTAGTGTAATTTAGGTGTTTGAATCTTTTTCTGACTCTAAATAGGGAGTCTAAATATATAAAAAATTGTAAGACACATTTCTATCGGATTCCAAGTTTTTAGAAGCTCAGAAGTAGAGTTAGAATCAAATTCTGACTTTTGTAATTAGGTTTTAGGGAATAGATCCACATGGAAGATGAAATTACCACACAGTGGTTTGAATAATTGCATGTTAGTTCTTTATTGTCATGTGGTAGTTCCTCTTATCATGCTCAATTTTGGTGATGTTACAGATTTAGGCAGGCACACTCAGCTCCAATCTTTGGTTTTGTCTTATAGGACCACCTAAAGGCTATTTTTATGTCTCACATATGTTCCTTTAGACTTTTTCAGACTTTTCTCTCATCCTAAGTGACAAAATAACCATTCAATAAATCCATACATAGATTCCACTTTTTGTCTAATTCAATTTGCATCGTGAGCTTATTAGGTCAGGTCAAAATTCAGATCTGTTAAAAAATTTAAGAGGCAAAATTTAACAAAAGAGAATTTCAATTTTTCCAATATCCTTCCATCACAAAAAGTTCCATTTACCTAAGTTATTTCTTTAGTTATAATTATCGGGCATATAATGAAAATCACATGATTAAAAATTTAGTGCTTAGAACAACCCCATACTTTCATATGTGAAAGAGATGGCTTTTTATTATACTATATCTTATATGGTGTGACATTAATGTCTTTAGAAAGAACTTTGATTAATATATAAATAGTAATTTGTAGTGCATAGCCTAAGTCATCAGACTTATGTAATTTGCAGTGCATAGCCAACCAGACAAGATTCACATGTTTCAAATGATTCATAATTAGATAAACCTAATTCATCAGACTTATATAACTTAGACATATGTGTCTTATTTATGTGACCAAGATGATAGTGCCATAGATACAATGGTTTCAAGCTATCTTGTTTTAGTCTTTTTGTATTTATGTTATAAACATCTTTATCTTGATAAAGAATATAATTCCATTAACATTAAAACAAAAACAATAAATATATCATTTAAACAAATGGAATAACCCTTATTCTTATTAATGGAAATATTAAAACCTTATTCAACAAGACAATATGAGAAATTACATTCTTGTTGAAAGAAAGAGAATAACAACATTCATTAAGTTCTAACACTAATCTTGAAGACAAAATTTAAGTAATATGTCCCTATAGCTAATGCAATAACTTTTACTCTATTCACCACCTATAAGTCAACATCACCTTTATTCTCCTTCCTACTAATTTTTAAACCTTGAAAATTAAAGAACAAATGAGGACCACAACTAATGTCCAATACCCATGAGTGGTTGTTAGAAGTAGTATTATATTAATCTTAATAATATGAATACTTGAAGTTGAAGCATCTGTAGGCTTCTCCTTCTAAGACTCTAAGAAAGCCTTATAGTTTTGCTTCCATTGTCTAGTCTTGCCACAACGGAAGCAAGTTTGCTTGGAGTTATTCTTCTTAGCAATAATAGACTTGCCTTACCCTTTTTCTTGCTCACCCTATCTTAAGCTTTGATTGTCTTCTTTTTCTTCTATTTCTTACCATTTTGCGTAGTAAAAGAATCAACAACTATAATTGCTTTGAAGTTTTTCTTAGTAGTCTCTTTAACAATTTTAAGCATGTTTACTAACTCTTAGATGGTTGTTTAGATCTTGTTCATGTAATAGTTAAGCATAAATTGTGCATAACTATTAGGTAAAGATAATATGACCAAGTCCACACTTAGGTCATGATCCCAAACAAATCCTAGAGAGGTAAGCCTCTTAATATACCAATTCATCTTCAGCCCATACTAAATGAATAATGTCTTTTCTTAGATCACATAGTGAACTAAGGAATTCGATATCTCATATTGCTCAGTTCTACTTTGGCCCTTAAATATCTTTAAGGCGGTATAAGATAGTAAAGGCATCCATATGCTTATACTACTTTTAAAGTATTAGAGACATGGATGTTAATATGTCGTAAGCTACCAAATCAGGATCCTTAATGTGATTTAAGTATGATGCTAATAGCATCGAACAAGATAGGTGGGATGGGCTTGTCTAGGACATAGGCTATTTTCTCACTCTTGAGTACAATCCTTAGGGTTTAAAGCTAGTTTATGAAATTAAGAATAACAAACTTATTATCATCCTTAAGTTTACATAAATTTAGGTTAGAAGTGCTTATAATGATGTAATGATATGCACTTACAATTGAATATTAAGATTATTATGTCAGTGTATGTTTATGTATATACATGCAATTTCTTATGGTCTTTCACATGTTTTACTCCTATTATCTTATTGCAAATCTATAGCCCTCAAACAAAAAATTGAGAAAGCATTAGAAGCTTTCCTAGTAAGTTAGTACCCATTTATTATGACTTCCCTCCTTTTAATAATTGGAGTCACTAGATAAAAGAGTACCATATTGTGTGCCATAGGCACTAGTCACTCTAAAAGTTCACATCAAATATTTGAAATAATACTCTATGCATAATGTCTCATTCTCATAAACATTTAACACATCACACAATGTGGTTTCGAAACCTCAATATTTAAATAGTAAAGAACTCCATATTTATAAACAATATATAAAAAAAAAGGTGGCTATAAAATCCAAGCCATAAACTAAACTAGATTGTGACACCTCTCACTCGACCTAATACCTAACTTAAATGAAAAGTTACATATAACCAAATTTGATGCTTTAACAGTACCTTTATAATATACTTCTGGTCATTGTGTCTAAAATTCGACAACATAATAGCTGTCCAGTGACACATTTGAAAATTTAAACTTGTGAGACAAACACTTCTATAACTTTATACAATCCAAACTACATCATCTCCACTTAATATCTCTATCAATATTCAAAACTATCTCAATAAAATAGGCAGATCACACACCATCATGTAATTCAAAACTAATCACCAAATCTATATCTACCATCAACTCACAACCATCACAATTATATATCCATCATCATAAATCTAAGTAAGCTTTAGAATATCACAGAGTCATATTTAATAGACTACAAACCACTATATAACTTAATAAGATCAAAAGCCCTTATACAATATACATATAAGCTTTAAATGTTCATATAACATATACATTGTGATGATCCCATATAAGAATCTCTTTCACCTTATAATGTCTTTATATGCAAAAAAAAAAAAAAACAGGTAGCTTCCACTACGCAACTCTAATATAAGAAAGCTTACGTATCACCAAACTAAAATGATGCACTAAGAAAGATTGCTTAGTGGTATTTTCAAGTTTAATAATCTATCACATACATACATACATATAATGCAAGTATAATCCATAGTCTTTATTTAATCAGTGATACAGGACTTTAGAAAATGAGAACATGCTTACATACTAAAATCAAATACATATACATATTGTGTTCTAAGCACAAAATAAGATTCCGGCTAATGGTCTCATGAGATTAGGTTATTAATAGGTATTAATCATACATGAAATGTCATTTAGCATATTTATAGCCTTTCTCTTATTTAGACATTTACATATGTCCTACACTCACTATTATGTTATTTTACTAGTTTATGCCTCCCTAACTAGAAAAAATTATATATCTCATTATCTTAAACCATTGTAGTTCTCATTTAAATATTTCAACTACATGTTTAATATTCCATTTACCTAAGTAAGCATTACCTATCTCATACATATTTGTATGTCACACATTTTCTTTTATTCACATCACTTAACTTTATAAGTTATTTACAATCAAATCATAAGTTATCATTTAATAAGAGTTTAATTACTCCTTATGTCTCCTTATACATATCATCATATATGTGTACAAAATACATAATGTACTCATAATCCTAAAACCTATGTCATGTAACTAAAATTATTATTAATGGAGATCACACATATAAATATATTTATGTCATGCCAAATATGCTTATACAAGATGTGTCTTAACTTTTCTTAAATCATTTATTATAAATATGTTAATTATGACATTTTTTCATTTTGTCCATACTCAATAGACAAGATCTCGATACTAGATAATAGGCCTGTAATATATGTACGGTACCTAATCAGGCTTATGCGTTCAAAATTGCATGAAGTATATGCGCAATGCCCAAACGGGGTTTACTATGGTTGCACTCGCATGATATATGTATAGTGTCAAAACTGGAATTATGGTGTCTATAATAGCATGATATATAGCAATGCCTGAAGTGGACTTATGGCAACTGCACTCGCATGATGTATATGTAGTGCCTAAACTGGACTTACATCAACTGCACCCGCATGATTTATGAGCAGTGCCTAAACTAGACTTATAGTGACTGCACCCATATAAGATATTTGGACTCGAAGGCCATAGAAGGTACCACAGTGCCCTAGTAGCTACTAAACTCCTTAATTGACTAATCAACCTATCCAGATTAGGTTGTCTATACTCATATGGGCATTATACCTCTTTACTTTAGTTTCACATAATTATATACATTTTTCATTTTATCATATTTCCAATATGTCCCATATTCTATTACCTAACATTATAATACCTCAAGTCCACATAGATACCTTAGGCATTTAAAATACTTACCTTAGGCAATTCAGCCTTACTCCATTTTTATCATACCATTATGTTTACCTCATTCATGTAATCATATCATATCAAGCATACGTTACATATTCATTTCTTGTCCACGCTTTCACTTATCTCTATTAAGTGCTCATTATCACATATACTTTATTTTCATAAAATAATTATATGTCCAATATTCATTTATGATTCATTAAAACTAAAATCACATGTATATGCCTGCTTTTGGCTACACAAGTTTCCATTATCTATAGGGAACTATGTTATTATATACAAAATCACTTTAAATTATTACTTATACATATACATACACACACACACACACACACATATTCACATATCCTATTTTTAGCCTACTTACCATTTCACATCTTAATTTATGTAATTATGCATTAACATACTAAAATGGTGTCATAAACTTTAAAATACCATTTGAACACTTGAACATGTCAAAGTTCCTAAATTTTACATACCATTTGTCTTGAATAATTTAAAACTTCATTATATCAATTTTTAGCATGTCATAACCTTATTTTTACATACTTATGTTCTAAAATGCATACAATTTAGTTACATCTTTAAGTTATAAATCATTATTAGTTACTCATTACATCTTTAAATTCTCATACAATTCATTTATGTACATTTAGTTTCTTTATGTAATGAATTTTGGCTACACATAGATTTAGGCCTATAATTACATACTTGCTCATATTTCTTCATATTGCCATCCTACATATACATATATCATTATATGAAATAAAACCCCATTTTTCACTTACATAAATCATAACAGTATCTAATATATATGTATTACTCTCTCTATGTTTAAAAACATGCTATTAGCAATAGTATAGCCTAAGCATAAAGACCAAAATCACTAAATCACATTTTCAGGAGGATTTGGCCTAACAACATATTTGAACATACATAATTCTATTTGTTATTCTAAAAAGGTAGTAACCATGCAACTAAATTTAATATAGTATGCTTATGCTTGTCCTCTTTTAAGTAATATCAACACTTTCTAAGTTAATGTGCTTAAACATGTATACATATATCTTAAGATAATAACTATTTAAATCGAACATACATACCAAATCTATTGAAAACCTTTTTCCACTCTCCATTTATACTCTAAACTTACTTAGCATACACATATAAGTGAGACATATTGTGACACCCTTAACTTGATCTGTACACTAGACTCGAATAGAGAGCACCATCATGTATACAATATTTGATTGTACTACCCATAAAAACTCATATAAATTAAAACTTTTATTAATTAAATAATTAATAACTTATGGAGTTGTAAAAACATTAAAAACCATTTGGCACGCTTTATAGGCAACTAATGGGGTCATCGTGTCAAAAGTTCGATACCATAACGACTGTACCAAGACACTTTCCCAAATAGTAAACCTATTAAAAACACTTCTATAAAGACATATAACACATTTCAACTCCAAATAAGTCCTCTTAACCCTCCAAACTCATCAGAAAGAAACATAGAACCTCAAGCTCACTCAGACAACATTCTCACATACAATTTCTAAGTTATCACACAATCCATGTGAGAAAAATAAAGCTTTTACAATAATATAGTTTTAGTTACAAAATTGACCTAAGTTTACAAATTAGGCCTAATCCCTCTAAAATCACAAGAGCAACGCTAAATTATATTTACATTATTATCATTTTATAAAAAGAAACCAAAAGTACCCTAGAAGGGTAGCCTTTGTGTTCTCCTATAGGGTAAAAGCTTTAACTCTAATATGCTACTCATATACATATACATCAAAAACAAGCAATGAGCTAAGCTTTTCACTTAGTGGTGTAATCACTTTAACTTGAAATAACATTTAAGCATACATTTATGCAATATGTGTCAAATGAGTCATTTAAAATCATACATATACACACATTATGAATATCACATATTTATGTAATTGTGGCACATATTTGACTTTAAAAGTATGAAAACCATATTAGGTCCATAATCACAACATAATTGTTCTCAACATAAATAAAATCAACCATACACATAAAGTACTCATGTATTAGTCAAAAATATACACATACTCAATTATACAACCATAGCAGGTATAACAACATGCATTTTGACTCATAAACATACTTATATGTCATTACTATAGGTTCAAGTTTCAAGACCCTACATACTCCAACATAGCAATTTATGGTTAATAAACTCCACATAATAACATGTATGTCATATTCTTAGGTTTAATCCATCATTATGTTAAAATTGCCAACGTCACACATAATGTATCATTCAAGCCACAAATGCTATCATTTTACTAACTTATGCTCACGTCACAATTATTATTATTTTATTATTATTATTATTTGCTTAGCTCATACCCGTTCTAAAGAGACAACTATCAAAGATTGGATAGCAGATAATGTTGCACCTGAAGGCATTAAAAATAGTGCACCTGAAGGCATTGGTATTTGCAGATACAAAAATGCATAGGCCCATAGGCTTCACACCCAAAAGTGCTAAAACAGTGGCTTGAAAGCCTAGTGCCTATCGACACATAAATGCTTATGACCCATAAGTCTCCTACCTAAAAATAAACATTATGGTTGCTGATCTTAGTTGACCGATCAACCTATCTAAACTAGGTTGTCTAACTGTATAGGCATCATTAAACTTGTCAATTTATCTCATTTTAACCATTTTAAACACATAACATTGTTTATGTCTCAACTTACATAAACTGATCACATTGGTCATTTCCTACATTAGTGAGGCCTAAACACTTATGCCAAGTAACATGTGTCAAACAATATATACCATAGCAAAATTAAGTTTACATAAACTCAAAAATACCAAATGGTCACATTACCTAGGTGCAAAAACTAGAATTATCATCCGGCATCATAATCACATATTATACGATTACTTTCATTATTATCATGTATTATAGTGTCTAATGCATCATGGTTATGCAAAACGATCATCTTTTGCATTACTTGCCATTTTACACAATTTATTGGTATTTAGCGATATGCATGCATTATATGACTATATACATGGCAACAACCCTTACAACATTCAAGATGGCATTTGGCCACCACTAAGCACACACACACACATTTTAGTCATCACTCGTGCACAATTAGAATGGCTTTTAAGTGCAAAACATGCTATTCAAGTCATTCACATACATAAGTCACAAATATGCACATATGGCTCACATACATGAAATTTTGGCCTCTAATGTATAAGGCCACAAAATCACATGCATAACTTATTTTTAATTACCATACAACATGTATGGATGCTCAAGTTACATCTTTAAATACAAATCTATCATATATGGTCATACATGTATTAACATGACTTAATGACTCATTATGGCCATAAGGCTACATATAGGTGCATACAATCATCTATTGACCATTCGACCACCTATTTCCACCATTAGCAACTCATTCATACCACATAAATGCACATATTATCATCCATTAATTACATATTACATCAGTAAATGCATAAATTCATATAATGCATTCATTACTTGATTTCACCATAAATATGTATTACACATGCATAATAAAGTCTAAGGTAGCACATTACAAGCATTCATTATTCATTTGTGTCATTGATGCCTAAAATGCATTTATTACACATTATCACATTAAATGCTAATTTATGTCATAAATATCCATAATAGATTTTCATGTATTTCATTCAAATTAAGGTGATTACACATAACAAGATAGGTCATTCGGGATGCCCAATGCTC
>CANXYI010494026.1:0-35231 GCA_948208565.1 Hura crepitans
ATGAATTTATTGTAGCTCAATCAGCAAAGCTAGTCTATATGCTAGTGGTCCCACTCTCTATGTAATTTTGTATGGGCTAATAAATATGGGACTTAGTTTCCCCTTTTTACCAAATATGAGTACTTTTTTCCATAGAGATACCTTTAAAAACACTTTTTCACCCACTGCATATTCAATGTCCCTCTATTTTAGGTTAGCATAAGACTTTTGTTTGTCAGTTATAGCTTTTAACCTTCTTATGATAACTTTAACTTTCTCTTTTGCATCTCTAATCAAGTCAACCCCTCAAATATTATTTTCCTCAACTTCACTCTGGCACAAAAGAGTTCTACGTCTTCTACCATATAGTGCCTTATAGGATACCATGCTCAAACTGGCTTGATAAATGTTATTGTATGCAAATTTAGCAAAGGATAGGTACTGGTCCCAACTGCCTTTAAATTTAATGGCATAACTATGTAGCATATCCTTTAACACTTGTATCACCCTTTTTGACTGTCTATTTGTCTAAGGGTGAAAGGTTGTACTATAGGTCAGTCTAGTGCCTAATGCCTAATGTAGTTTCTTGCAAAACCTAAAAGTGAATTGAGGGTCCTTATCCAAAATAATGGTCACTAGTACACCATAGAGTCTCATAATCTCATCTATGTATAGTTTGGCTAGTCTATCTAGAGAATAATCCATCTTGAGAGGAATAAAGTGTGCTTTCTTAATTAATCTATTAACAGTCACCCACATAACATCATACTTGTTCCTAGACATAGGCAGTCCCATTACAAAATCCATTATAAACTTTTCCCACTTATATTCTAGTATTGCTATAGGATGCAGCAATTTAGAAGGAACCTAGTGTTCAACTTTTACTTACTGGCATGTTAGACATCTAGCCACATACTCTGCTATATCTCTTTTCATAACTAACCACTAGTATTAAGGATTTAAGTCTAAGTATATCATCATACTACCTAGGTTTATAAGGAGCTTCATGTGTCTCCTTCAGTATCTATAATCTCAGCTCATCTGTACTAGGTACACACAACCTACCATGATAATATAGATATCCATATTCACTCAGTCAAAACCTTATTGCCTTCCCCTCTTTAACTTTACCCATAATTTATTCCAGTTGCTCATCTTATCCTATGCCTCTTTTATCTATTGTCTAAAATCTAGTTTGATCTACAGTTCAGCCAGAATATCATTTTCCTCTATGTACTACAATTTAGCATCATAGCTTTCAAGGTTAGAAATTTCCTACTCAAAGCATCTACCACCATAGTAGCTTTCCTTGGGTGGTAGTTTATCAAATAATCATAATCTTTAATCAATTTTAACCACCTTCTTTGCCTTAGGTTTAACTCCCTCTGACTAAGGAGGTATTTCAGACTGTTATAGTATGTGTAGATATAGCACTTCTCACTATACAAGTAATGCCTCTAAATTTTCAAAGCAAAGATAATGACAGCTAACTCTAAGTCATAAGTAGGATAGTTCCTCTTATATGGTTTCAACTATCTCAAAATATATGCTACCACTTTTCCTTCGTGCATCAATACATAACTAAATCCATTAAGTGAGGCATCACTATACACAATGAAGTCTTTACCCTGTTTAGGTTGAATTAGGATAGGAGCTTCTGTCAGTATCCTCTTCAGCCTATTAAAACTTTCCTGACATTTAGCATCCCACTCAAATTTCACATTCTTTCTGATCAATCTAGTCATAGGTACTATAATCACAGAAAATCCTTTCATAAACCTTCTATAATACCTAACTAAATCTAAAAAAAACTCCATATCTCTATCATATTCCATGGGGGTTCCCATTATAATATTACCCCGACCTTGCTGTGATTTACTTTGATACCCTCTACTGATACTACATCTCCTAAAAAAGCCACTTCATTTAACTAGAATTCACACTTGCTCAACTTGGCATATAATTATTTCTCCCTCAAAGTCTATAACACAACCCTGAGATGTTATTCATGTTTTTCTTCATTCTTAGAGTACACTAGGATAATGTTAATGAATACCATAACAAACTAATCTAGGTATGATTGGAATACTTTGTTCATTAGGTCCATAAAAGCTATTGGGGCATTAGTAAGCCTAAATGGGATCACTAAGAACTCATAATGCCTATATTAAGTCCTAAAGGTAGTTTTAGGAATATCAGCTTCCTTGATTATTAGCTGGTGGTACTTAGATCTCAAATCAATCTTGGAAAATACACCTGTACCTCTCAGTTGGTCAAAAAGATCATCTATTATGGGCAAAGGATATTTATTATGCATTATGACTTTATTCAGATGTATATAGTCAATGCACAATTGGAGCAAACCATTTTTCTTCTTTACAAACAATATAGGGGCTCCCCAAGGTGAATTACTGGGTCTGATGAACCCTTTGTCTAATAGATCTTATAACTGCACATTCAATACTTTCAATTCATCGGGTGCCATTCTGTACGGAGTAATGGACACATGAGTTGTACTAGGATACACCTCAATTTTAAAATCAAGCTCTCTTTATGGAGGCAACCCTAGCAACTTATCAGGAAATTTAGAAACTATTTGAATCTATTCAAGGCTTGGAGTTGAAGTATTAGTGTCAGTGACATGTGCGAGGTAGGCTTTGCACCCTTTACGGATGAGTTTTTTTGTTGTAACAGTTGAGATGAGATTATGTGAAAGGCTTTTCTTACCCATAATTGTTGTTTCCTATCCCTCTATAGTCTTGTGACACCCCCTATTAGATTCTCAAAGAGACCTAATAAGCAGTGCACTTCCCGCTAGTTCACCTATCTCACTTCACCCATAATCGTTACTTTAACTTTTACTTATACTTCACTAAGCAATTCTATCTAACTCTAAATTTTGTCTGGTCAGTTCCTATAGTCCATTTAAGTTCATTTTATCATTTTAGAATATTACAAAAGGATTTCAATGTAGTTTGTTATGTCTTAAAAATCCAGCAGCACAATGGCTACCCGGGTCACTATCCCAAAATTCATTTCTACCTATAAACACTTCTATATCATACATCACATCTCCTGGACCCTTCTGGTCCCCTAGGTATCATCTTATCAATATCATCTATCACATAGTAATCATATGCCTTAGGCCACAATAAAAACACAAAGAGCCTCAGGCTCACAGCATCAGCACAGATCACATATACATAAAAAAACCATCACATGATTAATTATAGCATAGTCTATTATATACAAATAATACTTTATTCCCTTATATAAATCACACCTATATTCCCCACCTAAGTATATAGAGTGCAAAACTATATATCTATACATGATCAGTCTTCTCAAGAATGACCTTTGAACTCCACTGCATACTTTATGAGGTAATGCCCTTGATTTTAGTACATGCACACCAAAATAGGTACGTTGAGTATAAAAAATACTTAGTGGTGAATTCAATCATTAAAAACATGTCCAATATACATTTTGTGCATAAAACCTCTATTCTTATCTCGTTCTGACATCTCAATTCAACTTATAACACTAGCTTGCAAAATTATCATTTTACTCCTAAGGTGTTTCTATTTATAATTATCCAATTAATTATTACAAGTCATATAATTTATGTATTTGGTTATTATTAATCATTTTATGCACAAACTATACCATTTTAAGCCTTTATTTGCTATCAGTGGAAAAATTACTAAAATACCCTTATTTATATTTCATAGTCATATATGAGTTTATTTATCTTATTTAATTATTTCAAATGGCCTAACTTAAGAGATAACCTTGACAAACATTGGATCTAGAGGGAATAATAAACTGGTGCAATGGTCCCTATTTTGGACTTGTGTCGCTGCGTCAGCTCAATTGAATTCTGGCACCTAAGGTGCAAATAACAAGGGGTTGTTTGCCCAGTAGACTAGTCTATCCAATAGACTAGTGTAGTGGCCTTTAGGGACTTACATTGTTGCACCAACATCATATAAATGATTAGTGATAAAGTGGCTATGTCTGCCCAGCAGACTAGTTTGTCCAACATATTAGTGTAGTGGCCCATAGGGACCTATGCTGCTGCACCAGCAATATCAAATCTAGCATTAGGTGGCAAGAGTAGAAAGTTGTCTATCCAATAGACTAGTATAGTGGCCCCAATGGGGACTTATGTCACTGTACTAGCCCTATCTGAAAAATAGACAGTGTAGTAGCTATTAAAGATCCTTAAATTGACTAGTCAACCCATTCAATGAGTGTTTAACTAGTGGGCCATTTAACCTCATTCAATGTCCATTTCCTTATTGATTAACTTTTTATAATATTATAATCTTGAAAACAGATAGTTATAAACTTTATAGCACAGTTGGAAATTAGCCTAGTCTGGTATTGCCACAAATGGGCTATATCGGGTAAACTTTCAGAAAATATGTTTATGGATTCAAATGCCAAGAATTACCATATATTATGCTAGATTTAATTCCATCAATATATCACAATTCTAGGCCATTCACTATCCAGAGGATTTATTAATTCAGATAATGGTTATCTAGGACAGTTATAGGTCATTGCAGCTAAGTTGCTATTTATCTTTTTAGGTCCATTTCACCTTCTTTTTTAGTGTTATTTTCCCTAGTTATTTCATGAATTCATAGGCCTAAAGCCAATCACAACCTGGGCCATAATCTAGGTGAAAATCTAGGCATTCATGCCATTCTAAAAGATTCCTCATACTAGCCATTATAGGCACAAAAGTTAAGTGCATAAGTCATTCTTAAACTATAGCCCTTAAAGGCAAGTTTCAAGTTAATTTACATAATTGATTTCAAGTCAACCTTTAAGGTCATTATTCATGACATTCTTTCTTTATGTTACATTCCATTTAAGTTATACATTAACTAAATTTTATACCAATACCATACATTCTTTCTTTATCTCACATTATCCATTTTACACTAGGTTTGCCTATATATCATAGTTACAATCCTTTCCATGGCTTTCTTACCTCTCGACCACAAAAGAATCCATTGCTAAGACATGCACTTGTACATCATTGATCACACACACACCTTGCACATTGCCATATTAGCATATATCTATACATGTGGACTTCTTACCATACATGCCATGCCATTACCAAGGCCATACATGCCACGGCCAATCTCACATACACATATACATACTTTAAATCAATGTCAATGCAATATAGGTCTAAAGCACATGAAATTCTAGCCCCAAATGCTATCTAGTGTTACACTAGGCAAGGCATTCATACTAGCAATTACAAGACAAGCTCTCAGCCACACATAAAATTGATGCCTATCATGTTTGTTTACATCAATTCCTAAAGAATACCATTACCTTTCCATGATATATCCGCTAATGTATGCCTTAAACACCATAAGCACATTTTAGTTACTTATATACCTCTTAGCCAATAACAAGATTTACATGTGTATTACTTTTTTTCCACTAATTAACATGCAATTCCTATTCTATCATACCATGGGCTATACTCACTCAAAGAAAATACCTAACCAAATTAATTCATGGACTTTAACCATCTCTACTCAAGGAAGAAGCTACTGAATTTGTAGGGGCATGAAGTGAATGATAGAATTCACTTACCTCTTCACTTAAAGATGTAATTTCTACCATGTTAAGGGTGCATACCTTTATTTCCAGCCCTCACAATAACTTTCCCCACCTCTTTCAAGCTCTTCCTTGCTCTAATTCACCTCAAACAAAAGCCATGCATGTCCCCACAGAAGTTAGGCATCACTAAGAAGCACTTCCAGCTAAGAACAACCAAGAAAATCCAAAGGAGAAGCATGAGAACTCACCTTACACACTTGCTGGACTAATTCTGACCCTTAAACCTTTTATGAATTTTGACTTAATCATGGAAGCTCCTTTTGCCTCTATTATTTTTTTGGAACTTCACTAACATCTAAGAGAAATTTTTAGTGGAGTTTATTTTTTGGAACAGGAAGAAGAATAAGGTGAAAATGGCTTTTTCCCCTATTATGGTGCCACTTCTTAGCAGAAATGGAGAGGAATTTTTGCCTTTTTATTTAGTGGAAAAATCCACTTGTTAACACTGCTTGCCACTTGTCCAAGCCCTAAGACAGCTAGCAAGTGTACGGGTGGGATCTACAACCACCCGAACCACCTCGTCACATCTCGATTTTTTGGCAAACTTCAAAAATTCACCAAAATTCACATAGACCTTGATAAAGTACACCGTTCATTTTAAAAGTCATATTTTAATCCCCTCTACCTACTCATAAATTTTTGTGTCCAAATTTCATCGATAGGGTAGTTTTTCAAACTACCTCGATTTGCATGCCAACCTTAAAAATTATGAGAATTTGCAACCGACCTTGGAATCCAAAAAATTCTTTCACTAATGGACTCAGTGGAATTTTTGAGCTTTAAGGTCCACTATTTTTGGGTCCATCCAGGCACACCTTGGGTCAATCTCGGCCCGTAAAATTTTTATTACACCGAAGGGTAGCTTACAGTCCAAAATGAATTGTTGGTTTTGCTAAATTTTTAAATTTTAATCTTTTCATCAAATTAAAGCCCCTTAAAGTTTCATGACCAGTGTCACTATCTCGATTTACGTGCATGTGACCCAGCACCCTGAGCACACTTCCTAGACCCAATGGCATTATTCATAAAGCCTTAAAACATGAGCATTATATTATTGTTGCGTCTATTCCTTACTTTTGTCATTACCAATTAACCAATTTAAGTTAATATCTTATCATTAAATGGTACATTTATGGACTCTTGCATGTTTAATTCTTTCTTACATATCTATATATTCTTGTTAGGTTATATTTTCATTAATCCAAATTAATTATGACATTAAGACTAAATCCAATTCTATTTACTTAGTTGTAGCTTATAGCTTTTTATTTATTTCTTTTATGGCTTCATGTTGCATTTACACTATTTACATTTTTAGCCTATATCTTAAAGACACATATCCAAATATTGGATAATGGGATCACATTATGCAGTGGTCTAAATTTTGAACCTTTTTGCTGTTGCACTAGTAAAGGTATGCAATGGTCCTACTAAACCTCCCGACAGTCGCACTCATCATCACTAGTTCAGCACCCAACTCTTCCCCGTCTCCTGGTGGGGTAGGCTCGCTCATCTTGGTTTACTATGAAAGAAAAGATTATTAGCCTCAAGTAGTGTAGCCTTACTTGACATAGAATCCTAATTAGTGGAACTCATATATATTACTCTTAGGAACACTTAAACCCACTCTGATACCACCTAATGTGACACCTCTTACCTGATCCCACATCGAACTCGAATAAGGGATGTCATGTCACTGTCTCATTATCTTCTTAAAACCCTTTTTAGCTTATTCTCATTAACTCTTATTACCATGCATTCTAGTTTACGTTAGCTAATCTATTATGGGTCACATTTCAATAAGGATGTTACAGCATAATAGTTGTCTAGGTGAAAAACCAAAAATTTCAAACCCATAAATAACACTCCTATAATCATTCTTATTCACCCCTCATCATCTTAGACCCTTTTGGTCCTCCAAAATTCTCATATAATCATTATCACACAATTATCACAATCTCAAAGTCAAGTATGCAACATCTAAATCATACATTCTCACCATGTCCACACTATAACTTGTTTTAATATTTACAAGCCACTGTATAATAAGTTTACATAACTAAACCTAGCCCCTTCTATATACACGAGTGCCTTTATACAAAAATAACTACAAAAAAGACCAAAATATATATACAATGAGAGGACTAGCTGCTACACTACTCATTGAGGTTGGACCGTGAGTTTACTATCTACTACCTGCGCATGAGGAAATTGACATGCTGAGTATACACTTAGTGATGAATTTAATGAAACATGCATTGTATGAAGATCACATGCATTATGCACTTACAAAAATATTTCAATCACACCTAGGTATTTTACCATTATTTTGGCTTTCCAGTTATATATCTTAACTCACATCGCAGCCATCTTAGACATTTAAGTTACCATATTACAAGTCATAGCTAATATAAGCACACGTGCTTTAATTTGAGTTATATCATATTACAATTGCATAACAAAATACTATGTTCATTTTACTTTCACGGCCCATACTCGAAAGACAACTCTTATAACACTGGATAATGGGATCCAAACTTGTGCAGTGGCATAAATTATGAACCTCGGTAGATGGACCTACCCATATCCATCCGATAATAGGGATTAGTTCACAAGAACCTCCCAATACTAGAATGGTAGGGATCAATCGTACGGGACCTCCCAATAGCAAGATAGTAGGGATCAACCTTGATGGAACTCCCAATGCCCCCAACATCAGTGGATAGTAGGGATCAACCCTAATAGACCTCTAATATCCAAAGCAATATGGGTAGCAGCGATCAGCCCGTGTAGACCTCCTAATACCCAAGAGTGTGTAGGGTTCACATCTAGAACCTTGGCAGCTACACCTGCCATCTAATACAAGTAGGCAATGATCCACTTAGACCACAACCACTAGCAACTGGTAACTCTTTAGTTAATTGATCAATGTATTCAGTAAGTCGTCTAGCTAATATGGGCTAGTCCCAATCTTTTTTTAAGTCCATTATCCAATTATTACTATTTCATTTCTCTTATTGTTCATATTATGACACACAATGTCTTATACCAATATTTTACCTAACTAATACTTTGGACATTCAATATATGTCTTATTAATGTTTAATTTTCTTGTTGTCCTCATGCTAGTATCAAATAATACAACATAGTGATAGGACTTGCCTACCTCATTATGATTTCATGGATCATCACACTCGAGGGTACCAATTAGTTAAGATACTGACCTTTCACCTTATCATGCCATTACATTACCACATGTAGTCTAATTATTGTTAATTCATTTTGCCATATACAACTTCCCCACATATTTAACTCATTTAGGCTGTAACCTTACTTTGGCTCATGCACACACTTGTTTCCACCTCCATGCACATTATTTTACCATCATGTCTAAATGTGCACACACTCTAATTCACCTTAATTGTTCATGCTACTCACATTTACCACTAATTAACTCATTTAGTGCCATATTACATGCCATTGTTCACACATATACACCAAGCCACCCTATTCGGCCATACCATAATCACACACATACACATTGTTTTTCCATTCTTTCTTCATACATTCATGCTCACATGCATTGCCACATCTCATACACACATTCACCACAATCACACACACACATACATTGTACATCACTTCCATACACACCCTTGCACACTTAAAATGTACACATACATATCACACAATGCATTTTTCATTAAATTCACCTACAATGGGCTCTAAAGCACTCTAATTATGCCTTTCAATCCATATCTTTCCCTTCCTCCAGCCAATCTCTCTCTTTTGCTACAAACATAATAGGTTTTATAAGTAGAAAAATCGTTAAAAAAATCTATACACATCCAAACTAAGATCTATTTACATAGGCATTATCTACACCTCAAATACTACCTAGTAAAAATAAGAAAACTTAAAGAAAACCACTTACACCTAAAATGGCCACTATTCTTCAAGTGTTGAAATCTCTCCAAATAAGCAATCCCTTGGCTTTTTGTCAGTATATATGTGTTTAAGAGACTATAGAGGCTAAGATAGAGGGTCTAATTGGTGGAAATTGGCTTGAATTAGGGATTAATTGAAGAAAAATGGGAGGAGGGAAGCTATGGCTATGGCATCAACCAAGTGAGGGAGAAGGGAGGTGGGAGATGATCTCACATATGTGCATACACCCACACATTTATATTAAGAGGTTAGATGGCTCAAACGCACCATGTGTTGATCCGATGATCCAAATTAATTCAATTTAAGTTTTAAGCTTCAAAAATACAAAATAAATGCTCAAGGCCACCAAAATTACTTGTTATATTGCCAAAAATTACCAAAAGTCTCAATTGAGGGACTCAAAAATCTCGAGTCCAAAAGCCAAGGGAAACCTAAGAAACTATTCACTCGCATATTTAGGAAATTTAGATAAAATAACAAATGACCTTAAAAAATTCTAATTTCACCACCATTAGACTCATGGAATTTTTGACCTTCAGGTTATGCTATATTTGAGTCAATCCAGGCACATCCAAACCATTTTTCAACTCAATGCAAACTTAATTCACTATTCACTAGTTCTTAACATGAAAAATTTTATTGGTTCAATGAAAAGTGTTGATTATTTCATTTTCATCATTATTTTGCCCATTTCAATTTTATGACTAATACTCCCCCTCGATCACCTAATTATGTCCTGAGTACTCGAAAAACACTATTCATGCCTTAGGAAGTACTATTCATAAAATTGGGAATCTCAACCATTATACTTGGCCACTAGTAATAAGGTTTCATGTCCTAGTACATCTTGGTGCTCTCGAGATGCATAGCATAAGGGGAATTATGTGCTTCCTATAGTATTTGCCTCTTAGTGTCTTCTCTATTATGTACATATAACCTATCATGGTAATATAGGCATCCATCTGCTTTAACTTCATGTTCAGTCGGCTTTCCCTCTTTAATTAAGCTCACCATGTGCTACAATTAATCATCATCGTATTCTACCTCTTTCACCTATTGCAACAAGTTAGGTTTTACCTACAATTTAGCTAGTAAGACCCCATCTTCTCGGCACTATAATTGAACATTCATCACTTTTAAGTTGCATAAGAGCTCTAGTTTAAGGCATCTACCACCACATTTGCCTTACTAGGATGATAGTCAATCATACAATCATAATCTCTAATCAACTCCATCCATCTCCACTGCCTCAAGTTTAACTCTTTCTGAGTAGGCAAGTATTTTAGGCTCTTATGATCTATGTAGACATAACACCTTTCACCATACAAGTAGTGCCTCTATATTTTCAAAGCAAAGACAATCATTGGTAGCTCTAGATTATCAGTGGGATAATTCCTTTCATGGAGTTTTAGCTATCTGGATATATAGGCCACCATTTTACCATCATGCATAAGCACACATCCAAGCCCATTATGTAAACCATCACTTTAGATAACAAACTCCTTCCTAGGTTCTAGCTATATGAGTATTAGAGCTTCTATTAACATCTCTTTTAATCTATCAAAGCTCTCCTAGAATTTCTTATCCCAGATGAATTTCACATCTTTTCTTAATAAACGTGTCATAGGAGTAGCAATCATTGAGAATCCCTTTACAAAGCATCTATAATATCTAGCTAACCTTAAGAAGCTCCTAATTTCTGTCATGTTCTTCAAGGGTTTCTATTTTAGCATAGCTTTAATTTTATTGGGGTCTACCCTGATTCGTTCAGCTAACACTATTTGTCCTAGAAATGCCACTTCATTCAGCCAAAATTTCACACTTGCTAAACTTGGCATATAGCTTCTTCTCTCTTAGTATTTGTAATACTAGCCTAAGGTGTTATTCATGTTCCTCTTTGGTTTTAGAATACACTAGGATGTCATCTATGAATACCACCACAAATCAGTCTAAGTATGGTTGGAATATCCAATTTATCAAGTCTATAAAGGCTAAAGGGGCATTAGTTAGCCCAAATGGCATTATTTAGAACTCATAATGTCCATACTTGGTGCAAAAAGCTATCTTTGGGATGTCAGATTCTTTTATTCTAAGTTTATGGTACCTAGATCTCTAGTCAATTTTTGAGAAAAAACTAGATCCTTTTAATTAGTCAAACAGATCATCAATTCTAAGCAAAGGGTATTTATTCTTGTTAGTCACCTTGTTCAGTTTTTTGTAGTCTATGTACAGTTGTAATGAGCCATCCTTTTTCTTTACAAATAGCACTGGTGCTCCCTAGGGCGAGACATTGGGTTTAATAAACCCTTCATCTAATAGCTCCTGCAACTGCACCTTCAGTTATTTTGGCTCTATAGGTGCCATCCTATAAGGGGCTATGCTATAGGCATTGTGCCTGGGTATACATTAATTGCAAATTCTATCTCACATTCTGGTGGCAACCTTGGTAATTCATCCAAGAAGACATCAGAAAATTCTACCACTATTGGTGTTCGACTGACATCGGGTCCTTTCTGCTTGGTGTCAACTACATGTGCTAGATATGCTCAATAACCCTTACTAGATCAACTTCTTTACTACTATTACTGATATCACATTAGATAAAAAGTTGATTCTCTCACCCACTACTATAATTTCCTCTCTTTCTACTGTCTGGAAAGTAAGCCTCTTTTGTCTATAATCTACTATTGCATTGTGTCTAGATAAGCAATCCATTCCCAATATGATATCGAATTCATTGTAGGGTAACTCAATTAGGTTGGAGAGAAAGGTGTATCCGTAGATAACTAATAGAGAGTCTTTGTACACTCTATTCACTATCATGTGTTGTCTTATTAGGTTGCTAACCATGATTTCAGTATCTAGGGGATCTGATTGAAGGCCTCTACTAGAAGTGTGTGGATCCTAGATTTATGAATGCCAAAATAGAAGAGTTAAATAAATAGAAGGTACCAAAATCACATCAGGGGCTCTAGCTCAGATTGCATACTAGCAAGCTGGTGCTCTCGCCTCTGTCCTCTAGCTAGTCTCTACTCGAGGCCTCTGGCTAGTTCCTCCCTCTCTGCTTTACTCTCTCTAGCTCCTAGGTGGAGTAGGTAAGGAAGCTTGGAGTCTAAAGGAGTCATCTATATGTGGCCTTAATAAGCAGTCATTTAGTGGCCTTTGGAGCCATATCTGTAACATGCTCCTAGGATCGACTTCCATCATATGCCTCAATGTCACCTACCATAAGTGCCACATACTAAAAATGTACTCCTAGCTATAGAGATTGGACCACTGGTGGCTAGCCTCTATGTTGACGAGGTATGAACTACCCTACTAGGCTTGATATCTGGGTAAGAGCTGATCTTTGAGGTGTTGAAGTCTTAGGGTCTCTTTTTCTGCTTGTTACTATGTTTTGGCGATGCACTAGCTTAACTTGCTACCAAGGACCTCTTCTTCTAATGTTCTCATACCTCTCCTTAAGTATTTCCTCCACCATATATGCAACATTAACTAGTGTAGAATGTAACACCCAAAAAACTTTGGCATATGAACAATGTTCCCTGATAGGCAAATGGAGTCCCTTGGAGCTTAGGGTGGAAGCCTATGGGGTATGAATTGAATTTTCTTACTATTTAAAAATAAATATTAAGGATAGATTAACATTAAAATTTGGTTATAAAATGAGGTCGTTTGAGTGGTTAACGAATAAAGTGAAGCAGCAAGTAAATAGTATTTACCCAAGGAAAAGTGAATAGTGCTTTTCGGGAATCGAGGTTGAGTCAAGTGAATAGAATGGTGGGAAATATTATAAGACAATTTTGGGTGAAATTTGGATGTGAATGGAAATTATTAAGGAGGGTAAAAATGCAAGTGAAAATTTTACAGCAGTGTCCCGTGAATAGTACCGTAGTTAAAGCTGAACAAAAAATTATTTTGAAGTTGCTTAGAAAATTCTGAAAATAGTACATCTTAATGGTTAAAAATTCTAACTAAGCTAATGGTATAGGAATTAAGGTTGGGAAGTTATTTAACAGAATTAATTTAGGACATATTAATTTAATTTAAATAGTTATTCTCTGAATTAAATTTTGATTTTCACAGGATACTTATATTATGTAATTATCTAATTAATGACACTAGTTAGGAATTTAATTGACATATTAGAAGCTTAGAATTAATTTTTAAAGAGGAAAAGATGAGGAATTTTGGTAGCCTTTAGATGGGACACTTATCCACCATCCAACCACCCTACACTAAATATAAAAAAGGCAATTCCAACATATTAGAACAGCTCCTTCTCCTCCAATTTCTAGCCATAGCTGACATCTCCATATCCTCCCTCTCCCTTTCTTTAATTTCTTCTTCACCAAAAATCAAGCCTTCCTTTACCAATTGAACATACCAAAATTACCTCCACATCTTCCTAATCAATATTCTAGCAAGAAAAAAAAAGGAAGAAATGGCTTAAATGTAGGGAATTTAAGAGAGGGAGAATAGTGTCACCTTGAGGTAAAAGTGATTATTTTTATGATTTATTATTTTTTCTAAGTAGTTTTAGGTGCCAAACTAATATTTATGAAGTTAGACTGAATTTTAGAATTTTATGTGATTTATTAAGAATTTTCTAATAATTAATATGTCTTTATATGAGGAAATTATGGAGGCTTGCTAAAATTGATGAGGAGTTTATGTGTAGAGGCTAAAATGAAGCTAAAAAAGCCTTTAGGTAAGTGTGTTCATTAAAATATACATGTGAAACATTAATCTATAAAATTAAAGTATATATGCTAATATGTTTGTGAAGAAATAAGTGTAAATTTGTGCGTAACTTTGCATTAGTTCATAAAATTGATTTATTAGGTTCTTAATGAATAGATAAAATGGAAATTAAATGAGGAATAATGATTAGGGTGAAGGGGCTTTAGTGGCCGAATGGTATGTGGGTGTGGGTGAGTGTGAATTGTTGAACTATATAGTTAAAGCATGTGTAATGGTGGTAATTATAATAAAATAATGCATGTAATATAGAAATGGTGAATCATTTGATTGATAGGAGATAATGGAATTATGGGTGCATGTGCGTATGTTAATGTGTGATGTTCATGTAATGGTATTAATATGTTTATAAGTAGTTATGTATATGAAATGGATACAATTTATGTGTGTATTTATGTGTGTGCATGAAAGTGTATGTGTATATGGGTATGGAAGTGTGAGTGTACATGTAACACCCCATGCCCATTCCTAGGGGAAACAGACAAAAGGTGCCACTTCCCATAGGTCACCCATCGTTAGATTTCTCAAGGGTCTATTCATTTAACACTTATGTCACTTGGACTAACTTTGACCTATCTTGTCCATCTAGTGTTTATTATTGAATAATCTTTTATTATTGCCTATTTTAGTCTGAGAACAATCTAGATTTTGTCTATTATCCATTTATAGAAAATTGAGCAGCATAATGGCTACCCGGGTGAAAAATCAAAAATTTTTCCTACAAGAAAAACACTTTTAAAATAGTTTCAACCCAAAGCTTAACTCCTGGACCCTTCTGGTCCCCTAAAACATCCTCATCATCATACAAAAACACACAGGGTCTCAGACCCATAGACATCCAATAGACAAGCATATACACATATCCATTAAAAGCTAAGATTCTACAGCCATTTAGTTTAAATATCTCAATTTCATCATATACATGCACTACTAATTTTACACCTACTATACATGAGAGACTAACT
Source organism: Hura crepitans (assembly GCA_948208565.1). Lineage (NCBI taxonomy): Eukaryota > Viridiplantae > Streptophyta > Magnoliopsida > Malpighiales > Euphorbiaceae > Hura > Hura crepitans. The sequence goes on from CANXYI010494026.1 coordinate 15,306, forward strand.
ACTAAAACCAAAAGAGTATCAAAAAGAATACCAAAAGGACTCTAGGTCAGTTACACTGGCACCGCTGAAGCTGGGCAGCTATCTCATTTATAGCCTGTGCATCGAAACACCGACACGCTAAGTATGAACTCAGTGGTGGAATAGATACAATAAAGTATGTCACACATGCAAACACACATATGAATCATGTATACACATGCATTAGTATTCTTCATCATGGTCATGCAAGATCTCAAACTAGATGCCATTTATCCTATTTAATTAATTCAATTCATATTATCCCTTAAATTTTCATATATTATCATCATGGTGAAGTTTAATATATTTTAGGCCCATAACAGATAGGCGACACTTTAAGACACCAGATAACAGGATCTATCCTATGCAGTGGCCCACATTTTAGACCTCGGTAGCTGCATATATCTCGCCTAATAGTAAGGATCAATCTATAGACCTCCTAATACCGGACTGGCAGATAGCAAGGATCAACCTGTAGACGTCCCAATATTTGTAAGTGGGATAGCAGGGATCAACCCTATGGGACCTCCCAATACCCTAAGTCACACCTCGAAAGCATCATAGGTGGATAGCAGGGATTAGCCCCGTGGGACCTCCTAATATCCACAGACAGCAAATAGGTAGCAAGGTTTAGCCTTGGTGGACCTCCCAATACCCAAGTATGTAGGGTTTATCTCAAAACCTCGATGGTTGCACCCACCACATCTAACAGACAACAGTGGCCCTAAGAGGACCAAACTGCGTAGCAGCTACTAATTCCCTAGTTGACAAGTCAACCCATCCAGTGGGTGTCTAACTGATAGGCCAAATCACTATTCTTTACTTAATTATATCATCTATAATTACCATTCACTATATTCCATGTCATGAATTACATTTTACATGTCATTTCACACAAATTCACATTTTTGGTCTTTTTGTCTCAAAATCACTATTCATTTGGTCATTTTACGGGTAGGTTACTATTTATTTGGTCAATTCTCAATCTTGTGCCTTCCTTAGCACTAAGTATACCAATTCAAAATCCATCATTTTTACATCATTTCTTTTCATAATCTTTCATGAAACATGTCTCATACTCATGCCACCAAATGGCACACATATAAACATCATATTGCTAGTCACCATTTATATGCATATTACAAGCTCATTTAGGTCTTACATACCGTACCTCTTAATATTGTTTATTCATTTTCCAAGCATTATTTATACACACATTTACATGCCATTGCCATGCCTAACATTCCATATACATAACCACATAGGCTATGTCATTCAAGTGCACCATTTGGCCATACCACATACACCTAGTTTCTTTTCCCCAAAATCATATATACCATGTTATTTTTATACCATTAATTTACATCAATGCCATGCCTAACACTTAAAACTAGCATTTCCATACACATGTACGCATGTTAAATCATGCCAAAATTGATGACACACATAAATTAAATCTATTCCATATACCTAAGGTGTGAAAACACCTTTTTCTCCACCACTTTGGTGCCTAAAAGCTTGCTCTCCTTTAAGGTTTTCCTTTTGCCCTAAACATACACAAATTTTGCTTAGAAAAATTCCTCAAAAATCCTACATAACTCCTAATGAAAATCTAAAACCATGGAACTTCTTAAAACACTCTAAACTACCTAAAAAAATAAAAAATGGAATAAAATCACTTACACCAAAAAATGTCACTATTCACTTCATACTTATATCTTCCATTTGAGAGCTTGTTTTTGGATTCTCTCACTTAGATTGTGTTTTATGGACCATAGAGGTAAATTCGCATATAGAGTTTGCAAGATTTGGTGGAGAATTGGTGTAGGAAATAAAAGAAAATGGTGGAAAGCTTTCTTTTAATGGTGGCAACATTTTTTTTAGGAAGAAAGGGAGGTAGAGGATGACTTTGTGCACATGTCACCTTTCCTCATGTGTAAAGTCATATATATGGGTAAGTGGCATGGTTAGATCGCCACACGTGGGGATCTAATGGTCCATATTCAATCGATTTCTTTTTAAAATTTAGAAATTCACAAAAATTTCTCTTGACCTCTAAAAATAGCCATTTTATTTTTAAAAATCCTTGATTGGTGTCATTAAGGCCCACGTATAATTTTAAGTCAAAATTCTACTATTGACTTTTAGGCACTATTCATCTGCTAGAATAAAATATTCAAAAAAATACCAAACGACCTCAGAAAATTAAATTCCTTCTCCATCACATTAATTGGAATTTTTAAGGATTAGGGCATGAAATTTTCAAGTCGTCCAGGCATATCTCGGGGCTATCCCAGCACAATCTTATTTTATCTCCCCATTCACTAGTTCTTGACCTGAAATGATTTATTGGTTCTGCTAAACTTTTAAATTTTTTCATTTTACCCATTTTCAAGCCCGTCAAAGTTTTATGACCAATACGCCCCTTTTTGGCCTCGTAAAGGTGCCCCAACCTATAGGGAACACCATTCATGCTAAGGAGGTATTGTTCATAGAACTTGGACTTACAGGCGTTACAGTACACATATGGGTGCATATTTGTGTAAAATGGGTTTGTCATTGTGTTATCATGATAAAATGAAGCTTATGGGTATGGATTGTATAGAAGAAAAACATGGGTATATGTGTGTGCAAAAGATGGCCGAATGGTATACTTAGCAATAACGGGAAGTGTCTTGGTAAGTTATAAGTGTTGGTAGTGAAATTGAGCTAGATAATGAACATAAAATGCATGTATGAGGTTAGTTTGAAGAAGAAATAAGTAAATGGCAAATAGGTATAGTATGACCTAGAATGTGACCTAGTATGATAAAAGTAAATGTGCATAAAAGTGACTATTTAAAGTATGGTTTAGTATAGATCACTGTGTAGAAATGAAGTGCATGTAACATTGTTAGTATGTGAATTTGGTATAATCTATGTATGTGTGCAATGTGAGTGTTGAATGAGTAAGTTCATTGTATATGGAATGTGTATGTGTGGGTAGTAATGGAAAATGCCTAATGAATTGTGTTAACATAACTATGAGAGGCCTAAATGTGTCTTGAAATGGATGGAAATGCATGTGTATGTGTGTGCTTGTGTGGTGGCCGAATGGTGTCTATATGCCAAGTGTGAGTATGCTTGTGTAATAAGTAAAATGGTGGCATGGTTATAACTTAAATATAGACATGAAATACATAAATAAATAAAAGGAGGAATGATTGATAAAAATGCATGGTATGACCTAAATAGCTGGTGAAGTATGACATGTATGTGTGTGAAAATAATCAATTGTGGTGATAAGAATATGGCATGGGATGAAGAAATGCACACAAGTGAATTTGATAAAAGAATACGAGTAAATGTGACATTGAGAAATGGTTATGATAATTATATAAAGATCTTGATTTGAGGAATTAAGGTCATAGAAATGATCAAATGAATAGTAATATTACTTGTAAACTAGATGATAACTGAGTAATTAAATTGGTAATCAGATAACGAGCCATATTTGTTAGACACCCAATGGATTGGTTGACTGGTAAACTGGGGAATTAGTAACTGCTAGGGATTGTGGTCCTCCTGGGCCATTACTTATATGGTTGAGATGGCAGGTGCAGCTGCTAAGGTTCTGTTAGTGAACCTTGCACACCTGAGTATTGGGAGGTCTATATGGGCTGATCTCTGTTACCCACTATGTCTGTGGTTATTGGGAGGTCCTACGGGGATGATCCCTACTATCCACCTGAGATAAGAGATTATGTTGATTAGGATATTAGGAGGTCCCACGAGGGTGATCCCTATTATCCCCTACAAATGTTGGGAGGTCCAGCAGGACTGATCCCTTCCATCTGCTATTCTGATATTAGGAGGTTCTTATGAGTTAATCCCTACTATTGGATAGATATGGGTAGGTGCAGCTATCGAGGTCCAAAATATGGGCCACTACACAATCTGGATCCTACTATCCAGTGCCTTTAAGTGTAGTCTTTTAGTATAGGCCAAAAATAGAAAAATTAATAAAAGAGTGAAGTTATTACACAAAAATGGTGAGGCAGGGAATTATCAATAACTAGTATGGCCAAGAATATAGAATTATACTCTAGTTTATGGAATTGGTTAATAGGATAAAAAGGAAATAATTCTACATGACTTTACTATATGCAATAGTTATGACTAATGTATGAGACCATGGATGTGTGAATTTATATTAATGGCATCTCTCAATACTACATGTCTCCATATATACATAATGCATGAACTTGATGAGAAGTGGTGGTAATGCAAGCTATGCGAATTTAACATTTGAATTAAGCACCATCTTAATGTATTAATCGATACTAGTAAGCTTTTGAATTCAGGAAATCATAAATTACCATGATGAGTAAGATATATTTAAACATATGTATTATGTGCATGATAATTATGCCTATATTCATATGTATATTTCAATGAACACACCACTAAGCATATGCTTAGTGTATCGGTTCTTTCGATACATAGGTTTAGCTCGAGATTAGCAGGTGCAGCCTCAAAATAAAGTAGTTTAATGATAAGAAATCGAATCTAAAAGGCATAGTCCTTTGTATTAGAAAATGAATTTGAGGGTTAGGTACTCATTTAGGAGTCCTTGTATTGTCGATAAAACTCTTTGGTAGTAAAGTTTCAACTTTATGCAATATAATCCATAATTTGTATGTGATATAAGTATAATAAGTTGTTAATAAATGTAATTATTATAAAAAATGATTTTATTAATGTATATTAATGAGCATATTATAGCATGAGACATTGTTATAATAGTTAAAATGATTCAATGATGAATCAGGAGGATCTAGAGATACATGTTGATCTTGGAATTATATTAGAAGTGTTTTATACAAGTAAAAATTTTGGTTTTTCTCCTAAGCAGCTGTGATGCTGCAAAAATTTTTGTAAACTTAGAAATATCGGATAAAATGTTTTCATGGGTTAAGTGTAGCCTTAACATGAATAGTAAAAGAGAATAACAGTAAATAGTTGATTCAATAATTAGACTCGTAGAGTTAAGTGAATGACAAGGTGGGGTAGGACTAGGATGGGTGACCTATGGGAAGTAGCGTCTCTTATCAGGTTCCTTCAAGGACCGAGTAGAGGGTGTTATATAGAAAACTCCTGCATCTTGTTTACATCTTCCTGAAGTCTAATGTCTATATTGAGGCCCTTCTCAAACCTCCTGCATCTTTCCTCCTTAGTAGGTATAATGGCTACTGCATATCTACTGAGCCTCATAAACTCCTTCTCATAGTTTAATACCAGCCTACCTCTTTGCTTCAGATCTAAAAACTGTTGCTTTTCTTCTCTAGGTAGCCCTCTGTAATATATCTCTTCTTAAATTCTTAAAGAAAGAACTCCCAGGTGATCTCTACTACTAGTTTCCTCTCTAGGACTATCTGCCACCAGCAAAACCCTTCTTCTTGTAATAGGGACATGGCATAGATCAAGCTTTCTTCTAGTGTACACCATAGCTACTCTACAATTCTCTTTATTCTTTTGAGCTAATATTTTGCTATTGCTAACTTATCTTGTCTATGCCCAAAAAATCGATCGCCCCTATCTTTTTCACATATTCTAGATAAGTTTTTTGGAGGGCCTATGGCATTAGTGGCTGCTATGGTGCTAATGGTGGAGGAGGATTGCTAGCTATTACAACCTACCTAAATATGTTGACCATCTGTTGTATCAAGGCTGGCTGTACCAGTGCTAGTTATGTAGGTTGTGCAGGTTGTGATGGTGTTGGCTGCGTTGTATCATTGGGTGTAAGTGTTATTGAGTTAGTTGGCTCTTGTACAGTAATGGGAGCATGACTTTCCACCTCCTCCATACCAGCAGAGGTTCTTTAGTTGCTCATCTTCAATCAAGAAACAATTATTAGCCTATAGTAATATAGGGTTATGTGATGTATGTATATATATGAACCCTATGGCACTCATATATAGCTTAGGAATGCCTAAATAGGGCTCTGGTACCACCTAATATGATACTCCTCACCCGACCCGATAGTCAGATCTGAATGAAAGAATGCACATTAAGACGCCTCCTACTCGAACAATTACCAATCCAAATAAGAGTTAACCGATTATACCCTTATTTTCCTATTACCTTGGTGTATGCTTACATCATGAACATCGAGGGCCCACGTGTAGCTTTAAAACTAGTATTATGAATGTAAGTGCTAAAAACCCTCTTGTTACATTTTGCTAAAAATCTAGCAATGTAATGACTGCTTGATGATATGTCCCAAAATAATCCTATGAAAATAACACTTCTATAATAGTCACAAACTCAAACTCAATCATCTGGGTCCTTCTGACTCTCCAACATCATTCATCAATAGCACACGCAGCATCATTAGTCTCATTTCCGTCACACAAGTTTTATAAACTCAACATCACACTGTATCAAGCATACATTACATAAAAATTGTGTACTTCTAGTATTTGTCTGTTAAATTTACATGAACAAAGTATTTTGATAAGTTATATACATGGATCACTATACTAGACCCACTCCCTGCATACATACATATGGGTGCCATTAACTATAATTACATCACACAAAGGTGTACAAAATTATACTAACTAATAAGCAGGTTTGGATACACTGCTACCTCGAGGCTGGAGCTAAAGCTGGATCTATATACAACCTATGCATCAAGAAAACACAATGTGCTAAGCATAATGCTTAGTGGTGTATTTGATAAAATATGTACACATTAGTACATGCATTCATGACACATATGTATTTTAAACACAAATCTTGTCACTTTATTATTGCGTCTGTTCCTTACCTGTGTCATTACTAGTTAACCAATTTAAGTTGACATCTTAACATTAATTAGTAAATTTATGGACTCATGCATGTTTAACTCTTTCTTACGTATCTATATATCCTTATTAGGTTTTATATTCGTTAATCCAAATTAATTATGACATTAAGGCTGGGTCCTGTGCTATTTACATAGTTGTAGCTTATAATTGTTTATTTATTTATTTTATGGCTTCGTGTTACATTTACACTATTTACATTTTTACCTCATATCTAGAAGACATATCTAAATACTGGATATCGGGATCACATTATGCAGTGATCCATATTTTGGATCTCCGTGTTTTTGCACTAATGTTGATTTGTAGTGGTCCTACAAAACCACCCAGCGGTCGCACCCACTTGAAATTATGTGTGGTGGTTCTATCAGACCTCCCCATGGTTGCACCCATATTAAATAATCAAATGATCAAGTAATATCAGTGTAGCCACATATAGGTGTATAGTGGTGCTCCTAAACCTCCCGATAGTTGCACCCACATGAAAATATATGCAGTGGTTCTATTAGACCTCCCTGCAGTTATACCCATATGAGATATAATCAAGTAAAATCACATATCAAAGTCATCAGTATCAATGACACCAAAGTGTCCTAGGAACTGCTACATGGAATAGTTTACTAGTCAACTTTTCCAGTAGGTTGTCTAACATATAAAGGCCATTCTCTTTCATATCTTATTATTTGTCATTCACATTATTTATAGCTATAATCTTGCTCACTTTACAGTATCTTGTCAATGTTACATTATACATCTCATATTACGAGTCTTGTGATGCACATTATCATTTCCAATTGTCATTCCACATTGGAAGGGTCACATTGCCATTTTCATTATGTGTTTTACCACCACATCATTTACCATTCACATATTATTCCTTAACATTATTGTGCCATTATTCATTGTCTCTAATGTATAGTTGTATGCACACATTATGTCTTACATACACTATCACAAATATATGCATTCATCATGCATTACACATACATCATTTCATGCAATCACCAATGCACATTTTCAACACGAGTTACGGTTATTCATCTAGGCTATTACATTACAAATATCATCCATTATACAACAATTTAGAAAATCCCACCATGTCCCTAAAATTTCATATTACATTCATTATTTTCAATCTTCAGTATTTTGCCCATTTTTCATTCAGTTAAGTTCATTAACATTGATTAACCCCTAAAATACCAACATTCATTAACCCAAAAATTACCCTGAGAACTAATTTTAGGGTTATCCTAACCCCTAAATGCATGAAACCCTAAATGCACATCAATATGCAAATTCCACAGATAATACTTAAAGGCACATATTTTATTGAATACACTTACAATGATGTTCTATGACATCCTGAGATTGATTTCACAGCTTCTATTATGGTGTTGGACAGCTCTAATCGCGCCACATGGCAATTAGATTGTCCCGATTAATCCTATATTAATTTTAAGCTTTAAAAATACAAAATAAATCCTAAAGGTCTCCAAAAATCAAGCTTTCAGTGCCAAAAATTAATAATTTGCTTAATTAAGGGACCTTTAAAATCTTAGGCCCAAATTTCAAAGGGAACTAGTTTAACTATTCACTCGTGTAATTAAGAAATTTTGATTAAATATCAATCAACCTCAGAAAATTCCATTTCCACCACCATTGAACTATTTAGAATTTTTTACTTTAAGGTTTGCTATTTTAAAGTCGGTCTGGGCATATCTCGGGCAATTCTCAGCACGATATTAACTAAAGTCACTATTCACTAGATATCAGTGTAAAATAATTTATTGGTTCAGTGAAAAGTGTTAATTACTTCATTTTCATGAATATTTTGCCCATAAAATTTTTTTGACTAGTACTTCCCTCTAGCCTTCTTAGTGGGACTTGGTTACTCGGGAACACTATTCATGTCCTAAGAAGTACTATTCAAAAAATCGGGATTTTTACGCGTTACACTTTAACTTTAATATGTTCTTTGACCTACACATCACAAAAACAAATGATGCGCTAAACTTAGAGCTTAGTGGTGTATTCAATAAAATACATATACACATCTACATGCATTTATGCACTCATGATAGCTTTAACATAAAGAAAGACATGTAGAGTATAAAGAAGTCGTAAATGCATACACAAGCTAGATAACATAACATACTTAAGCGTTAATAACCTTACATACAAAAGATACATCATTATTGCAATTTATTTTCATGTCTGTTAATTCCATGCCATTATTTTATTTAATCTTGTTACACTTTTGTTTTGCCCATACTTAAGGGACATTCCTAAAACTGGATAACGGGACTATCTAGGCACAGATGCTATACTAGACCCTAGAGGTCATAGGTGTACAGTTGCCCTTCTAAACCTATATAGTTGTTGCACCAACCTAAGATTTGTTTAGTGGCTCTATTGGACTTATACGGTTGCTACAACATCCTAGATATGTGTAATAGGCCATCTGAACCTAGACAACTACTACACTAGCCTAAAAGGCACTGAAGTACCCCTAGCAACTACTATCCATCCCTAATTAATCAGCCAACCTATCTAAACTAGGTAGTTTAATTGTATGGGCCATCACCATTATTTATTAAGTTTCATATGCTTAAAAGTAGTTTATGTAAGTTTTACAACTCATTTAGCCAACAAATGACCAAATGGGGTAATTAATATCCTTTTGTCATTATGTTCATTTTAATATTATTTTTCATGCACTATAATTAATAAGCACATTAGATCACAATCACATCATAATTCATTTCTAATGATTGCTCTAGTGGTTGCTCTAGGCTCCCACCTATCTTTTCTTTTCTAGTGGCTACTTTAAGCTCCCACCTATCTCAACATTAAGCCATTCAGCCATCTCATAAACATCTTGTGTAACACCCCCTGTCCGATTCTCCATGAAATCGGATAGGGGATACTACTTCCTGTAGGTCACCCATCTTGTTACTACCTTGACAGTCATTCGTTCAACATTTATAGCCTTACTTATTTTGGTGTTTTATTTTTACCCTTCCTCTATGTTTACTTAATGTTAGACCTATATTGACTGTAAGGGGCTAATAGAACCACCTTTCAGGATAGCCATCTAATTTACAAAAATTTGGGTAGCATAATAGCTACTCGGGTGAAAAACTAAAATTTTTAAACCTGTTAAAAACACTTCTATATTTGTTATCAACATTTTCACAAACTTCTAGACCCTTTTGGTCCTTTAATCAATCAGTCAATCTCATCACACAAGGACTAAGACCCACATCACTCAAGCATGCAGATATTTAAAGCCATGCATCATATAAGTATAAACATCCATTAAGTAGTTTAGTTTGACATTTATAGGTTAAAGTACTCTAAACTACAAAGCTAACTACATTAACATCTCGAACCCAACCCCAACTATACATAAGTGCCTATCACTTCCCATGCAAAAATAGATAGAAATATACCCCAAAATAGTTGATCAACTACACTGCACCTTGTGAGGCTAGACTGCTTCTACTATCTACAAGCTGCGCATCAAAACACCAACATGCTAAGTATAAACTTAATGGTGTATACGCATGCTAACATATTATGATGCAAAGGCATACATTATGCAGTGAGTGTAACCATACAAGTTCAATTGATTACAATCATGCCCTTTTTATCAATCTGTTTCACTATTTAGGTTTTGTGTTATAGCATGCCTAATTTCCTTCATCACACAGTTTATCAATTCAATTATGTCAGTTAAATCATATAGATTCATTTATATAATATTAAAAGTATACTTCTTTTTACTTATTCAGGCATATATTAGAAAGATAATGCTTATAGACACTGGATAGCGGGATTCAGACTGTGCAATGGCTCATATTTCAGACCTCAGTAGTTGTACCTACCCAAATCCATTCAATAGTAGAGATAAGATCATGTAAACCTCTCAAGTCAGAGTGGCAAGGATCAATCCTGGTGGACCTCCCAATAATCGTAGGGATAGTAGGGATTAGCCCCGTGGGACATCCCAAATCCTAATTAGCACCTCAGGTGGATAGCAAGGATCAACCCCGAGGGACTTCCTAAATCTACAAATAAAATGGGTAGGTAAGGATCAGCCCATATGGACATCCTAATACCCAAGTGTGCAGGGTTCACTAATAAAACCTCTACAGCTACACCCTCCATCTCAATCATATAGACAATAGCCTAAGAGGACCAAAACCCTTAGCAGTTGCTAACTCTTTAGTTGATCGGTCAACCCATCCGGTGGGTGACTAACTGATATAGGCCACTTTTAATTATCGATTTATTGACATAGTTATAGGTCATTCATCATTACTCATAATATCATCATATTTCCCACCATTACATGCACACTTGTAGTTAAACACATTTTCCAGTTACGGGTCACTTTACAAACACATCACTATTCATTTGGTCAATTCTATAACCTCTATTCTCAAGTTGCCATTATCATACAATTCATCACAATTGGATCCATAATGAATACCATTATCATCATCATTTCTCATACCATAATGAGAGTATTAATATTGTTAACTAATGACATATTGTAACGCCCGTGTTTTGAGGCTCAATGAATAGTGCCACTAAGTCCAAGAAGTGTGCTCAGGGTGCTGGGTCACTTACACGTAAATCAAGGCAACGGCACTGGTCTTGAAACTTTGAGGTGCTTTAAAATGGTGAAACAGGCAAAATTTAAAAATTTAGTAGAACCAATATTCATTTCAACCTGTAAGCTACTGAGCTGTGTAACAAAATTTAGTCGGGCTAGGAATGACCCAAGATGTGCCTAGACAAACCCAAAAATATCAGACCCTAAAGCTCAAAAATTCCACTGAGTCCATTGGTGAAAGAATTTTTGAATTTTAAGGTTGTTCGAAAATTCTCGTAATTTTTTAAGTTGGCATGCAAATCGAGGCAGTCTGAAAACTATCCTATCGATGGAATTTGGCTGCAAAAATTTATGAGCATGTAGAGGAGGTTAAAATAGGAATTTTAAAATAAACGATGTAATTTTTTGAGATTCTTATGAATTTTGGTGAATTTTTAAATTTTTGAGTTATTTTGGGATGGTTCGGGTGGTCGCAGGACCCACCCATACCAAGCCAGCTGGCCTAAGGGGCATGACACATGGCAAGACATGGTGACAAGTGGAAAGATCCAGTCACAAAAGAGGAAGATTTTCCTCTTGGCTAGTTGCTGGAATTGACGCCAACTTTGGGGAAATCCTCCATCTTTATCATCTTCTCTTAGCTGTTTTAGAAAATTTTCACCACTAAAAATCACTCTTGTATGTTAGGGAAATTTTGAAAAGGAATGGAGGCAAAAGGAGCTCTCATGAATTAATTAAAATTCTTCAAAGGTACAAGGGTTAGAAGCAGTCCAGCAGGTGTATAAGGTACGCTTCCATGGCTTTTTCTTACATTTTCTTGGTTTTCCTTGGCTAAAAATGGTTCCTTATGATGTCTAACATCTATGGGTATGTGTGTGAATTGTGTTTGAGGTGAATTGAGGCAAGGAAAGGCTTGAAGAAGAGTGGAGAAGTCACTATAGAGGGGCTGGGTAGCTTGTGAAATTAGAGCTTCAAGTGTTTCTTCTTAATATGTAAGTGAACTTTGGCATTTTCTTCATGCCACTTGACCTTTAGGGGACTAGAAATGTGTTTTAGAGTTGTGTAGTTTAGTTTTAGATGATGGCACTTCAAAGCTTGTATGAAATCCCTTAGGTCAGATAAGTAGTTGGGCATTAAGATAGGTATTACTTGCTGAAGATTGGCTTGTCATGTGTAAATTCATTGATAGCTGAGAGGTGTAGATGGACTTAAGGTAGACATGTGAAGCTAAAACAATGATGATTTATGTGTACATGATTTGGAACTTTCAATGGAAGCTTGAGTAGGGTGAATACTCGAGAGCATTAATGGGTAATATGTGTGTATATATTGTTTGATCAAGTGTGGAGTATGGTATTAAAGTTGTAATGAACATAAATATGTGTATGATTATGATTGTCTAGCTTGGTATGTGTATTGGGAGTGCATATTATTGATTAAAGCATGAGTATGATATGTATTAGGCATATACTAAATATATGATTATGGTGTGACATATAATGGACTTGACTAATGGGTGTGTAAATGTTAAGTGGACTTGATCGAGACATACACCATGCATGTATCACATAAATTGGCATGAAAATGTTGGCAACATGTGTGTAATGCATATTCATGATAAAGGAAAATGATATGAGCATGTTTAGCCTAATTTGTTTGGTATGAAATTAGTTTAATGTATATAAGTTAAATGGCAAATTGGCATCTAAGAGGGTTTGGAAGTGAACTTGAACTTGACTAGGAAAGGACTTGAAAAGTGGGTTGGAATGTGCCTTTAAGGGCTAGGAATTTTGACTAAACAAGATGCCTATAATATGTGCCTTTAAGGGCTAATACTTGTGATTGAACATAATGGCAATAGTGCCTATGTTTTGGCCATGTAAATGGCCTAGTAAAGGAATGGCTTTAGGCCTATGAATAATGTGGAAATAATGATGAAAACTGCACTAAGAAATGTTGAGGAATGAACCTAGAATAGGCTATTGAGACTTAACGAAATGACCTATAACTATCTAGTTTGACCATTACCTCAATCAAAAATGTCACGGACAGTAAATGACAATTACTTAAGAAATAACTATGGAATGAAATAAGGCATAATGTACCTTAAATACTGGCAATTACAAAACTTAAAATTGATCTTGGGAATTTTGCCCCGTATAGCCTAATTTTGGCCATACCAGACTGAATTAAAAATGAAATGTAAAATAAAATTCATAACTGACTGTTTTCCACTTTTCAATATTATAAGAACTTAATTTGTGAGGGAATGAACATAAGTTAAGTTACATGGTCCATTAGTTAGACACCCACTGGATGGCTTGACAGGTCAACTTAGGGATTTTAGTAGCTGCTACACTATCTACTTTTCAAATAGGGTCAGTACTACAGCCTAGGTCCATATTGGGGCCATTGTACTAGTCTATTGGATAGACAATTGCCTACCTTTGCCACTTGATGCCAGTTACTTAATTTTGCCGGTGCAGTGGCGTAGGTCCCAAAGGGCTACTACACTAGTCTGTTAGACAAACCAGTCTACTAGACAGACCCAGTTATGCCATCACTGATTTTCAAACAGGGCCGATACAATGACCAAGGTCTCGGAGGGCCACTGTACTAGTCTGTTAGATAGACCATATCATGTTACCCGCACCTTGGGTGCTAAGACTCAATTAGGCCGGTGCAGTGGTCAGTGTCTAGAATATGGATCACTGCACTAATTTTACTCCCTCTAGGTCCAGTGTATGTCAATGTCATATTTTTAGTTAGGCCAGATAAATTAATAAAATAAACAACATAGGGATTAAACTAGAATTAATAAGCATTAAAAGGCATAATTGGGCATGATTATCTAGAAAATACTACAGAAACTGTACCCATGGTCATTTTGATAAGTTTACATGTGTGGTACTTATTGGCTTGATTAGTAAAGATTATGCATGTTATTTTTAATAATGGTTTAAAACTATGATTTGCTTAGTTTATAATGATTAAATGAATCATCTATTGGCATAAACTGGTACAAGGGTAATTTGAAAATTTTGCATACATAACATGTACTACCCTGATAAATTAAATAACTTGAATAGTAAATCTGGAAATGGTCTAAATTCATAATTTAGTTAAATTTTAAATGATTATATGAGCTATAAATGGTTATGGACAAGAGCAGGGGTATTTGGGTCATTTAACAGGAATGTTTAAACATTGATCTAATATTTTGAATTAATTACTATTATTACTGATAATGGCAAATATTCATAAGAAATAGAATTTTTCAAATATTGTATGAATAGTAATTAATAAGTATATACAAGGGTAGTGAGGTTATTTTTTATTAATGTATTTTTAATTGCCAGTATAATAACCTGACTGAATAAATGGATATTATTACTGTATAAATTCATGATAACCTATATAACATGACTTAAATGCTTGAGTTCACCACTGCATATTATATACTCAGCGTACCAATTTTGGTGCATCGGTAATCAGAATCTGCAAACAGCCTCAGAGTGTGTGCAGTCAAGGTTCAGAGGACAGGTTAGTAAGGTTGCTATATGTTTAATATACAGTTTTGCACTCATGTACATAGGTGGGGAATGGGTACCATATAAAAGGTTCTGTATAAGTCATAGACAATGTTTTGTAATAAGCTATATCACACTATTTTGAATGTGTGATTGCCTTTACTTGATGATATGGTTTGTGAGCTTGAGGCTCTATATCTGTGATTATTTGATTGTGGCCTGCCTATGTTGATGTTTGATAGAATGACGATGATTAGGTTGATATTTGGGGGGACCAGAAGGGTCCAAGAGATATGGATATGAGTTACAGAAGTGTTTTCACAGGTTTAAATTTTTGGATAGTGACCTGGGCAGTCGTTATGCTATCGAACTTTAGGAAAAATCCAATTGACCTGTAATTGGCCTATATTGACATGAATGATATGGTATGACCCTAAGTAATACATAAGATCAGACAAGAATAAATTTGGAGTCAGATAGAATTAAATAGTTAGGAATAAGTAAAAGTTAAACGAATGAACATGAGAGAAATTTCAGGATGGGTGATCTAGTGGGAAGTGCACCGCTTATTAGGTTTCTTCGAGACTCCAGTGGGGGATGTCACACATATACTTACATCGTTTCACGCATTTCATTTCCATACACTTGTTTATGCCAAGCCACACCATAAATGGTCACTTTCATGCACATATATACTCATCATACTAGGTGAGATTTTAGGTCATAATATATATATGTACCATCCACTATTTTCTTTCTAATTTTTCCTCATGAATGCATTTTGTGTCCACTTTTTAGCTCATTTTCATTACCATTACTTATCACTCACAAACACACCTCACATTGCCACTATGCATGTCATTCAACCATCCCTTGCACACATACATATGCATGCTTTTCTTCCATGCAAACCATACACATAAGCTTCACATTATCATGCTAACATAATGACATAACTATTACACATAAACATGCACACAAACACACATGCTCACACTTCCATACACATTCACACACACATGTTCATGTACACACATAAATTACATTAATTTCACATACCTAGGGTGTAAAAACACCCTTTTCCACTACTCTGGTCCTTGCTCACCCAATTCTCCTTCTTTGCCTATAATATACACCATTTAGTGTTTAGAAAATTCCCAAAAATTCTATATATCTCCAAATTAAAATCTAACTACATGGTTATCTTAGGCTCACTTAGGGCTACCTAAAATAAAAATAAAAATTGAGATAAAATCACTGGCTCTAAAAAAAATAGCAATATTCACCCCTTACTTATAACTCACTTTCTAGCCCTTTTTTTTCTCAATTCTGTCAGTTAGAGTGGTTTTAGGAGATTGTGGAGGTGAAGAACCATATAAATTTTATGGGATTTGGGTGTGTGAGGAGAGAGAAATGAAGAAAAAAATTAGAGGGTGGCTAGGCATCAATGGCTTCAGCCATTTAGAGAGGGAGGATAAGGAGAAGGCTTTTGGCACATGTGGCACCCCCACATGTGTCTAGCCTTTTATATTAGTGAGGTCGATGGCTCGGATCACGCCATATGGTGATCTAACGGCCCATTTTAACCCCTTTTTTACTTAAACTTCAGAAATGCAATTTAGGATCTCTAATAATCATGATTTTAGTGCCATAAATTCTCAATAATGCCTGTTAAGGGGGTCGTAAAATTTTAGGTCAAAATTCCAAAGGCAACTAGGGTTACTATTCAATCACATAATTAGGAAATTTCAAATAAATAGCAAATAATCTCAGAATATTAAAATTCCTTCATCAAGACTCATTGAAATTTTTGAGCTTCAGGGTATGGTATTTTCAGGTCCATCCAGGCACTTCATGGAGCTGTCCCGGCACAAACTCAACTAAAGTCACTATTCACTAGGTCTAAAATGATTTATTAGTTCTACTAAAAGTTTTAATTCTTTCATTTTCCTCATTTTCTAGCCCGTCAAGGTTTTATGAGCATTACTCCCTGTTCTGGCTATCACAGAGTGCCCCGGCTTTTCAAAAATTACTATTCATGCCTCGGAGGTACTTTTCATGAAACAGAGTTTTACGAGCATTACATCTTACCCATAATAATCTCATTACTTAAGGTCATACATTATATTTCATCACATACATGCACATGAATACATTCATTTATTTATAGCCATACATATTTCCATGCATCAAATTATGCAACTCCAAGCAAGATCATATAGTTCACATAACATATATATGAACCCATTATTAAGACTTGATAATTTCGGCCATACACAGGTAGTCACCCTTAATTAGCCAATTCATACTTACACACCAATCATACACATATGTATTACTTATCTCATACATAAGTCAAAAATTCAAGCTAGCACATTTTAGACATGCCTACACCCTCACATATAACCATTCAGCCACACTT
Source organism: Hura crepitans (assembly GCA_948208565.1). NCBI lineage: Eukaryota > Viridiplantae > Streptophyta > Magnoliopsida > Malpighiales > Euphorbiaceae > Hura > Hura crepitans. Next base: position 32,745 of record CANXYI010494026.1, read on the forward strand.
CAAGTATACACAAACTAACATAATTCCGTCATTTAACACATTTTAGGTACTTATATCACAGAACTACCAATTTCATGTTTACATAAATACACATAACATATAAACATTTATTTCATTAAACATACACTAATTACATTATGTAAGACACTTTATTCACACATGCTTTCTTGAATACACTTACAAAGAGAGTCAATTACACCAACAGAGCTTTTCTAGACCTTCTCTTTCACTTTTCTCTTGCTAGCTTCATCTTTCTCCGCAAACATAACACATACATTTAAAAATCCATAATAAATTCCATACATAACCAAACTTCAATTGACTTTAGAATATTCTTAATGGACCCAAAAGACACCTAAGAAAGTTATAAAACTTCATAAAAACCCACTTACTCAAAATGATGTCACTATTCACTCCAACCCTCTTCTTCCAAAATCTTCAAATCCTTTCTTGCTTTCTTACTCCAATCATCTTTAAAAAGCTTGAAATCCTTTAATTTGGGGCTTAGGTAATGAATTAAGGTGTTTAATTTGAGGATTGAAGAAGAAAAAATGGTAGAGGTTTGAAAAGGAGATGCCATCAGCCAAAAGGGGAAAAGGGGAGGGAGATGCACTATTCACATGTGAACCCCTTAATCCTTTGACCCTTTTATTCTTAATGCTTTCATCCAATCAAATTAGTGTAACCCGAGTCTTGGAAAACACTATTAATGTCTCAAAAAATACTATTCATAACCCCAAAATTCTTGGGCATTATAACTTGAGTCATCTATTTTAATATGCATAGACAAATAGTCAAATTAGGCTTTGATGCCAATCAGAAAAGGTGAAGTCTTAAATAAATAATAAACACATGCTCACAAGTCATAATATCCTCTTTTATTTTTGTACACAACTTAAAATGGTAAAAATAAAATAAACAAATCACCATCACAAGAAACCAGAGATCTAGTCTAACCAAATCTTGCACTAATAAAATTAATAGATATAAAAGTTCATCTCTAGCATCATTAAAGATAATATATCAATCTACAATACAACCTAATCTCAACTCAACATGCTTAACAAAACATCACCAAAAGGTGGTAGGCAAAAATACAAAAAAAAAAAAAAGAGAGAGAGAGAGAGAGAGAGAACCAAAATGGGTATACAAGAAAAACTAGGAAATGAAAACCTTTCAATAATCCTCATGATCCAAAATGTAGATTTGAGAGTAGAACAATATAATAAAATATCACAAAATTCGTGCAAAAACGGCTATCCGATCTTGCTTGATTGCCTTTCTCACTCTTTTGTAAAAACCCACATCACATTCTCTTTTTCTTGTGCCTTATTTTTACTTATTTTGAAAACTTTAGGAAATAACTACCAAAAAGGGGTAGCATCACAGTGGCCGTCACCTCCCCATTCCCTTTTTTCTGTTTATTTTTATTTTTATTTTTGTTGTTCTCATTTTACTTTTTAAGTCCTTTATATCTACTTTTAGATCTTATTTTCTATATAATATTTAGTTTAAATTTATTAATTTTGAGTCCTGTTAAATATTTTGTTAATTAATTTTTTATATAATTTTTATTTTTAAATATCCATTATACCCCTATAATATTGTAAAAAAATTCACATTTAATGAAATTTCATCTCAAATATATACTTTACCATATAATAATTAAAAACAAACATAAATACCTTAATTCTGTAGATCACAGTTCAATCTAATAAATAAATTATTATTTATTAAAGAGGTGGATTTGAAAAAGTTAAGGTAATTCTAAGAATTGACGTCACAGTTCAATCTAATAAATAAATTATTATTTATTTATTATCTTTATATTAATCTTCATATTAATAAAGTTTAATAAAAAATAATATTATGTAATACAAAAAATTTATTAATTAAATATGAATATAGATTTGGAATTAGCACAATTCACTAAGAAGTCTATGCACAAGTCGCTCCTGATTTGGATCGTCAAAACCAGTTGGCAAGAGATCCGCCATTACGCACGTTGCAGCAACTGCAAAAACAAAAAGGTCAGATCTTCAAAAATAGGTTCATTTGGCATTCCAAACTTACAGCTAAAAAAAATGAAAAAATAAAATTGCTACATTCTTTGTTTTGTCTATATCGGCTACAGTCCAAAAAAGAGCATCCTATTATGCACATAAAGAAGTATCGGAAAATAAAATGATTTCACTACTAAGTACAAAATAAAGAAGTATCAGAGGTAAAAGCCAGTCTCAAGAGAATTCTGAGTTAGAATTCCCACTCCTCTTACCCCTTTATAAAAATTAAAAAAAAAGGGGAAGATACGAAATGATCTTCCTTTCTAACTCCGTCTTCGACCCAGCTTTGTGTGCCTCTTCTTGTTAGCTGGAGAAGACTGCATTGAAGGTATAGGTAATAGGGATCCCCCTTGAATATCATTTGTATCTGTCATCTTACTAAGCGTTTTCTGGGCTCCAATATACACTGTAAGATCTCGAACCT
>CANXYI010494092.1:0-10730 GCA_948208565.1 Hura crepitans
ATCACCATATTCGGTTCGGTCAGCATACTCAAACCAATCACCAAATTCAATTCGGTCAACCTACTCAGACTTAACACCAGATTTAATTCGAATAGCTTACTCAGACCTATCACCAGATTCAGTTTAGTCAACATAATCAGACATATCACCAAATTCGATTCGGTCAGCATACTATAGACCTATCACTAGATTCGATTTGATCAACCTACTCACACCTATCACCAGATTCGATTTGATCAGCATCTCTAGACTCATCACCAGATTCGGTTTGGTCAACTCTTTTAAACTTATCACTATATTTGGTTTAGTCCATTTGCAACTTACCAACTTAAAGGCAAACTTGCACCTATATTCGGTGTAGTTTATCTTTACCTAGACGTAAACAAACACTCATATTTGGTGTAATTTTCTTCAACTTCAATTCAAATCATCTAAAGGCAAATAGACACTTATATTCGGTGTAGTTTATCTTCATCTGGAGGCGACTAGGCACTCATATTCGATGTAGTTTTCTTCAATTCAACATCTTGAAATTCCCTCAAAGGCGAACAGGCACTTGTATTTGGTGTCATTTATCTTTACCCATAGGTGAGCAGGTAGCCATATTCAATGTAGCTTACTTTCAAACCTTATCTGGAAATATCAAAGCAAAAATACGTTTTGATCTAGTTGGATTTTCACTTCACCCGAGGATAAGTAGGCACCCGTATTCAGTGTAGTTTTCTCATAATATCAATTCTTTTTAAAGGGAAAATACAACTTAAATTTAGTAAGCTTTTACAAATGATTCGGGGGTAGACATTCGTATTCGATGTAGCTTCATGCCAGGTAAGTATTTCTAACTCAGGTACTTTGATGTTCACTATTGCTTTGGCATTTCACAACACACACAAAGTAAGGGCAACTGTAGATGCCTCACCTTTTGGCTTATAAAGATAACTAGAGACAAGCTCAAGCAACCTGGTAACTAAGTCTGCATGGACTAACATGGCACAGGTCCGCCTGGACTTGATGTTATGAGGTCCACACCTTAGCCAGCCTAGACCAATTGAGCTCAAAGCCTAAGATCCACACGAATAAGCAAAGCCATGTTCGCATGAACTAAATGTAACCTGGCCCAAAGCCTATAGACTAGTGGGAAAACCCATGACTAGGTCCGTATGGACTAAGCCGTATAAATACGTACGGACTTACTGATGAAACTTTCTAGAAGCACGGGATCCTTATCCAGATAATAAATCCCAATCCTAGAAGGACTTTACCACCTCCGAATAGGATATCCTGACCTCAGAGCCTATAAATACCCCTTTTAGGGTATGAGAAGGGGGGAGCTTAGAGAGGAAAGCTTGTAGGCTTTTTAAAAACAATGTTCTGAGCATCCAAAGGCCCATTCTGTGAGTCTAAGAGAGGACTCTAACAATGAATCGCTTTACTAGTCTTATTATCCCACACTCAAATTCTATTCTTTCGAAACCCTACCTTTGGCATTGTTGCTTGAAGTCTACTTACAAGGGTAAGATTTAAGGCCTCTCACTATATATATTGATTCTATTTTCATGGACCCATGATCTCTAAGGATTGATCTTAAGTGAGGCGATTCTATGTAATCCCCTTTTTGATCATAGAAGTAAGTTATCGTTTTAAGTTGTTTTATATTGTACAATTGACTATCTCATGTTATAACTATTTTGTAATTTTCATCCTAATCGCACGGACCTATCTATGAGCATAATAAAGTTCGCACAAACTAACTTTATTGATATGTGTATGATATGTCATCCGCATGGACTTAGATTCAATAGCAGTGTTTTGTGTCTTATGTATCATATTTTCATGTATTATGTTTACTATATCGATATGCTTATATGATATTGCCATGTGTAGTTGTTTCATTCTCTTATGTGCCTATTGTTAACTTGCTAGAATTGTTATACATCTGTGTGGATTCCCTCTCACGAAGAATGTAGTCCGTACGGATGATCATGTTTTATTCTTATTTATTCTATCTATGGAGTCTGCACGGACTCCCTCTTATGAGGAATATAGTCCACATAGATTTACTTATGTTGAACATGTCTATTCTGCTATGTAATCTGCACGAACACCCTCTTACGAGAAAATTAGTCCGCACAGACATTTACTTTTGATTTCCAGTTTTCACATGTATTTGTATTTCTTGTCCTTTTTGACAATGCTTATGAATCTTTATTTGGTATCATTAACCTTTTCCTTTGAGTCGTACGTAAGTGACCTTTCTCACTAGAGTGGAGGTCCAGACGGACGTAATGAACTTTACAAGCAGTAGTCCACATGGACACTTACCAGAGCTTTATAAAGTCCGCATAGACTTAGCATCATACAGACCAGACCAATTAAGTTCTTTATTCTATTTCCTTTAGTTTTGTACCCTTTTAATTCTCTAGTTTATTTTAAGATGTAATATGAAGTAAATAATTCGTTTTACATGCTAAAGCCCAAATCTCACATTAAAATAGTTTTCTAATTAATTAATTAGTGTTTTCTAATAACAATGGTTTTGAGTTTTTCTTTGATCAAAAGTCATATTAAAATATATTTTAATAAAGGTCAATCTCCTAGAGATGGGAGTTAGGCAATTACCGCCAATTCCTACGAAATTACGGGTAATTGTTAGGTCACACCATAATCAATCAATAACCTGATTTCTAGATGTACAATATACTTGTTGTATGTTTTAAATATCACAATTTACTCTTTCTAAGTGAAAAGGTGACATTACTGCTTTAAATATAATGCATACTTGATTGATATGAGATTGATAAATGTTACAATATACAAAGAAGGCATATTATTAGGGCATGAATAAGTTCTGAATTCTGAACCTTTCTAGTATAGAAGATCAGAGGTTCTAGTATAGAGGCCAGGTGGCAACTCCCAAACACTAAATTGCTCTTGTCCCTAGTTCATTTCTCTACAAGTACCATAAGAAATAATTACATGCAAAACCCGTAACATTTGAAACGAAAAAAAAAAACAAAGAAACGAAGATATAGGGAGTAGATAAAAAACAATAACTAATTTTTTTAGATTTGAAAGAGAAAAACATATGAATAAATAAGCAACCCGAGATATGTGAAAAAAAGAAAGCAGACTAAATGAAGTAGAATAAAAAAGTTTTTCAGAAAAGTAATAATAAATAGTTCGAAATAAGCAGAAAATAATTTTTTAGCATAGATCTAAAGGAAAGGAACGAAACAAAACAAAAATCTCAAGATAACTAGTAAAATCAACATGTAAGTAAATAATCCTATAAAAAGGGCAATCCTCATAAATCAAAAAGAAAGTTTTTTTACGTAAAGGGCAAGACCAAAAAAAAGGAAAACTTTTATAGATCTAAAATCGAAGAGGGATCTTCATCAAGGTTCGAGTCTTTTCTCCCCAATTTAGGTTCCAAAATCCTGCAGATACAAGAAAAATAATCAAAAAATAAAAAAAAAATACATAACAAAAATGAAAATAAACAATAAAAGAGAGTGGGTCCTTAGCTTAAAGCATGCTAGCAACATAGGAAGATAAGAGTAAGTTATATGATGAGAACAAAAATGACGAGAATAAAAGTGAGAGGAAGTCATACCGAGTTAGAAAAGAGAAGGATAGCAGCTTTAGAGAACGTAAGAGAAAGTAGAACGATGGTAGAAGAGAAAATAGGAGGAGATGAGAGGGAGAGAGGTTGGAAGAAAAGAGAAAGAGGAGATGAGAGGGAGAGAAAGTCAACGGAAGATAGGAGGAAGAAATATGAGAGAAAGAGAAAGTGGCGAAAGAAATGAAGTGAAGAGAGAGAAATATAAGGGTTTTTATTCCTATGTTAATCTCGAGAAAAGACAATTTAGCCCTTCCCCCTGAATAGGTTAGAAGCTTTCAGAAGGGGGCATTTTGGACTTTTTTCAAGGATGCAATTGAAAAATTAAAAATATAGGGGATCATTTATGAAATTTGCCATTTTAAAGTCGTTTAGACAAAAAAAAAAAAATTTACCCTCTTAGTCACTAGATTTTTTTTTGTTAAATTAATAGCGGTAATTTTGGACTATGATCACATAAATTACCAATATCCTACCCATTCTTTGATTGATATACACTATAATATAATTAATTAAGTCCTAATTGAAACAAAAATAGCTTTTATTAATTTTTTTAGAATAAATTTTTAAAATTACATTGCAAGCATGTAATTTGTTCAAGACAACTCTCCCAACATTTCTTAGTCAGTCATTTGCCATAAAATTAACACATAACTTTCGTGGGATTTAGAAAATTTAAATTTTATTTCAATAATAAATTTATTTAATTCAAAAAAAACGCAAAGTTCCATTATAAAAAAAAATAGCATAAACTAATAATCTGAACATTTTATCTAATTTTATAATTACAATTCAAACCGTACATAAGTATGTAAAAATTAAATATAATAATATTATTTATTTATTTTTTGTAATACTTGTAGAGTCCGTATTAATTCCTAAATATTTAAATTCGTTAATTATTAATGATTAGTGTAAATCAGTATTGATTTTATTTGACAATCAAGAAATTTGTATATACTAAACCATTAAATTCACTATTAAAAAAGTAGGTCCTTTACAAAATATGAACTTTATAAGTCATATAAAATTAAATAAAAAATTGTATAAATATGCACATAAAAATTTCTATTCATGCATATTCAAAAAGAAAAATCTCATGCTAAATAGATATATAATCTATCGATCAGTAGTATTTCTTTAAAATTAAAATTGTCTTTTTTAAAGAATTTTATTTATTTTTTAAAATTGAATCAGTATTGACAATAAAATTTATTTTTTTAACAATAAGTATGATTTAATAATTAAATAAAATAATTGCTTTTTCTAAAAAAATTCTAGTTAAGCCAAAATAAGGAATTGATTAAGTATCCACATTAAAATTACGATTTCATATCTTCCTTTTAAAAAAAAAAATAACTTTTTGATACAAGTATCCAATCTAGGTCGGCATCGTTCTCTAAATCTCTATCATACGAAATAGTTCGAACCCATATATTATCATGGATAATACTAATAAGTTTTCTATGTATATAGGTATTTTGGACTTGTCTAGAAGATACTTCAAAAAATCACTTCTTAAAACATATTATTTTATAAGGAGATAATATAATTGATTCGTAATTTAAACGTTACGATAATAGAATATTCTCGAACATCCAATGCAGAGTTATTATAGGTTTTTGACAGTGAAATTAATAGCATTATTAAATTCTCAAAATAAATAAGTCAATATTGACTTAATATTTTATATATTAAATGGATTTGAATGACATCGTACAAAAGATAATAAAAGAGGGAGCTTTTAGCAAAATGTGATTGGGCTGGAAACTATTTAGAAGTTTGGGAGATGGGTTGAAATATTTTATGAATTTGGAGTTGTTGGTGGGTTGGAGCTCAGTGGTCCAAAAAAGGGGTTTAGAAACTGCAAGGCAGGCTTATGGGCTTGACGTGGGCTAGGCCCAAGCGCAAGCCTGCAGCCCTGCGCTGCGGGATCAAAGCCCTCAGGCCTGGCTTTTGATGTCAAGTTTTTTTTTATTTGCTATGTAATTTATAAAATCGGACCAGATAGATCGATCAGATCGGGAATCGAAGCTAGTTCGATTATGTTCAGAGATAAATCTAGATCTGTAAAAATTGAATTAAACCAATTTGAACGGAGAAAAATCAGGTTGAATTGGGAACTAGAACCAGATTGAATCGGAAATTTTATAAAATAATTATTCAACAAAATTTTCAAATAATTACAATACAAATTCTTCTAAAAGATAGAAATATCCAATCAATTTTTTAACAAATAAAATTATATATGACAATTAAAAATAAAAATTTAGTTTCTAATTTGAAAAATACTAAATATATTCTCTAAATTATATTTTTTATTTTTCTCATTATAAGGAAAAAGAATATTTAAATTTTAAATGGCTAATTAATTAATAATTCAAGAAATTATATTGATGGCTTTATTAAACTAATTAAATATACTTAAATAATTAAGCTAAGAAAAAGAAAAAAATTAAAAGAAAAAATTATAAAAGGGTTAAAATTGTTCAGATCAATTTAGATTTTGTACATCCATACACAATGTTATTAGAATCAGACCGGATAGCCAACTGGATCATGATTCAACCGGTTTGATTAGATTGAACTAAATTTTTTTTGTTTTTTAAATAAAATCATTTATTAAAAAATTTAATAACATAATATGAGCAATATCAAGTTAAATAAATTATGTAAAAATAATAAAATGAGTAAATAATTAATATATATATATATATAAATAAATTAACAATAATAATATAATAAATTATTATAAAATTGAGGTATTAGAATTTATTTATATGATAAAATTTAGAAAAAATTGATTGAAAAAATTAATATGTTTCTACTCTATTTAATATATTTTTTTATGATTTTGTTAATTAAACAAATTTATTAAAATAGTTATACTTAAAATTATTTAATTATTGATCAATTAAATTATAATTAATTGAATAAATTTTATTATTAATTTTATCAAATTGCTTTTAAATTATAAAAATAAATTATCAACCTGGTTCTGGTTCTCAATTCAACCAGGTTTTTCCCTATTCAAACTAATCCGATTAGTTTTTTTACAAATATGGTTTTACCTTTGAACATGATTGGGTCAACTTCCGGTTCTTGGTTGAACCGGTCCGACGGCTCAATATGGTCCAGTTTAATGCATTGTCTTTACATAACATACTTTCAAAAAAAAATACTTGACCCCAAAGGCCTAGCTTGTAGTTTCTGAACCTATAGTCTACGACTGCGGGCTCCAGCCCCTAAACCTCAATTACCTAATTTGTTTCCACTCACTCTCAAACCTCTAATTTGTTTTTAATCCACCCCCAATAAAATATTAAACGAAGTTGAATTACTTAAGTCTCAATTTACAAATCGAAATTTTTAATTCAAAATGCTTTTTTAGAAACTAATCATTTCTAGAGCTTAGTATATAAATTGCAAAACTAGGAGTTGGTATAAATTCTTAAAAGTAAACTTCATCCATTATGAAAAATCGTCATTTTCTGGAGTCAATATTGACTCATATTTTGTAATATTTAATGACAATCGAATGAACTAATAATTTAAGAATTATTTTATAACACAATATTATCTAATCAAATAACACTTTATAGTGCTTAACACATTTTTTTATGCGTAAAAAGACTTCCGAACCCTTTAAAAATATAAATCGATATTTTTTATTTTCAATTACGCTTATTTTAATTATTGACGAATTTTTAATTTCATATCAACATCTAGTGAAAGAGGTTTAGCCACATACAAAAGTAATTGATAAATTGTTTAAAAAAGAACGAAAGCTATTTTATTTTCTCTTTTGCAGTTTATAATAGGCTTGGCATATCATTTGCCTTATGTTCTTATCCAAAATAGTAAATTGACTCGAGGGTTGAATAGAGTCAATAGATCCTTAAAATTTAAGAGTTTGTACATAAATATACTAATGAAATAATTAAATTTCAATAATATATTAAAATTCATTTCATTATAAAAAATACACCAAATTAATCATCTTTCCTTCCCTTCACTTTCTTTGCATTCTCTTCACATCTCTTCTTCTTTAAAAATATCTCTTTTATTTTATTTCAATTATTTTTTCATTTTATTTTGTTCTTTTATTATATATTTTTTAAATTCATCTATTAACAAATTATTGTTTATGATCTTATCTATACTTTTAAAGCATAATTAACAAAATCTCTTTTATTAGATTGTGATTTAAAAAAAATCAAAATCTAAGTTATAAACTTTATTATATCCAAGGAAATTTTTTTATAACATAGTGTTAATTGGTTAAAAAATAGATATGATTCAGTTAATTATATTATATTTTAATTGAATTTTTTAATTTTATGCGAGTTGAATTAGATTTAATAGTTTATTACAGTGAAAGATCATATTAGATATTAACGCACATCAAGTGTTTATTTAAATATAAAGACTAGTATATAGTAATATAAAAATTAATATAACATGCAGTTATACCCTGTTATACCTTTTTTCAGAAGATTCTAAAAATTTGTATAACAGGATATAACTAGCTGTTATATCATGTTATACTATTGTGTGGTAGATATTAAAAAAATGTATAACATAGTATAACAATATGTTATATTATATGAAGAGTAAAAAATTTGATGTATTTTTTAAATTAAAAAATTTTAAAAGTGTAAATTTGAAATATAAAAATTTTTTGGTAAATTTTTTAAAAATAAAAATAAAACTAATGTATATCATTTAATTTCCTTTAAAAATTATATAATAGTCTATTACACTTTTTACAATTCGTTTAAATCTATTTTCACTCTTAAAAAATTAACATTGAATAAAAATTTTTAAAAATTAAGATTAGTTAAATAAGTCTTTAAAAATTAATATTGGCTTAATAACCTTGATTGAGATGCAGTGTTTTATCACTTGATGGCATATTAATATGTTTATATTATAATTTTTTTCATTAGTAAGTGATTTTAATACGTTCAAAGTACAATCATTCGGTATTTTGGAAGTTAAATTAAATTGATTGTTAAATTAGGGTCTATTTAATTCAATATTAATTATTTTAGTGCAGGTCCCTTAGGAGAAAGTAGATCTCAACCTACTTAGAGATTTTAAGTTTGAGTTTGCACTTTTATTTTCCTATAACAAAAAAATTATTTAAGAGTAGAATTGACCTAAATGAATCATTAAGGGTTTAATTGACTATTATGACAAATCTAAATGGTCTATTTGACCCTTCACCCATAGTAAATATGGTATTTAACTAAAATATATATTTGTGAATCATATAGGGGTTAACAACTGGATTTCAATTAAATTTTCTAATGTTTGGAGATGCATTCAGAGCTGTTGCATTAACAAACAACTAAATTTCAAATAAAATCAAAGATTTTTTTGCGTAGAGACATGAAATAGTAATGGCTAATACATTTTGTATATATACTTTATAAAACACCATCATAATCATAATTTTATAAAACATATTAAATTTATAATTCAAAATAAAAATTTATGTGTTAAATTTAAAATTTTCAAATTTCAAATACTGAATTTATATCAATAAATTTAGAGATTTAAGCACAAGAAAAAAGTATTTAGCTTTTAAGTAGTTTTTTTTAACACTTTAGATTTTAAATAGTCAAGGAAATAAGAAGTTTTTTTTTTAACACTTTAGATTTTAAATAGTCAAGGAAATAAGAAGTTAGAAGGATGGTAAAATATGGTAAAATCGATCTTATCAAAATCAAAATCAGATTGTTCCTGATTTAATATAAAAAATTGAATATTTTTATATATAAAATTACACCTGTTAATTTATGACTTTGATCCGGTCTTACTAAAAAAAATTGATCCGAAAAAGGCGCATGATTTGATCTAGACCTAAAACCCGAATTGATTAGCCTAATTGACCCGAATGGGTCGGATCACGTACGAATGACTTGAATTTAAAAAAATATATATTTTTAATTGTTTCAATTATTATGATTAAATCAATTTTTGAAAAAAGAAAAAATAAATCTATCAATGTTATTTTTTCTATATATAAAATAAAATTAGTTATTAAGAGGGTTCGAATGAAGAGGACAAAAAAATTAGCCCATAAATCATATTAGGCTAGCTCATTGGATACCAAATAATTAAAAAAATAAAAATAATATTATATATGAATAAAAAATTTTAAAAATATGTCTTTAAAACTTAAAATTATCTAATATGTCTTATAAAAAATAATTATACATAAGAGTAAATATAATATAACATAAAAAAATATAAAATTAGATAATAGATTATAAGAATAAACTATATAAATTTATATTAAAAAATTAAATAAAATAAAAATAAATAATAAGTTGAGCAGACTGTATTGGATTTGAGTTGTGAATACTTTGTTCAAGCTCAAAAAAAAATTGCAAACATGCCGAATAGAGAGGACATGTACTCATTCAATACTATTTTTTTGTTACTTATCGCTAACTATTTTATTTTAATTCTTATTAGTTTCAGGCCGACTTCTTTTTTATTAGTATTTCATTTTTTCATTTTTCTCATCTTTATTTTTCTTATTATTTTTCTGCCAATTTTTGTTTTAATAATAATAATAATTGTCACAACCCAGCCCCGACACGTATGCTAGCGGGAACCCGTGCGACGTGGCTATTAAGATGAGAGTGAGTCGCCACTAACTAATTAGGATGTAGCTAGTCACCGAATGATCTGGTCTGTATTCTAGTTCGGAGTTATTTTGACATAGGAAATATATTAAGTACCCTATGCAATATTTTTAACATATGAGATTTTTTTAAAAATGTAATTACTCATTATTGGATGATTTTTTGGAAAGAATGATTCATCTGTTTGAAAATGCTTATATCCTTATTTAATGAATATTTATAGTCATAATATTAATGACTAATTATGAATTGATTTTAATTAACTTTAACATGTTCAGAAGATTTTACATCAATTATATGAATGGTTACGAATATTACTAAAATTATTTTAATGTATCTTTTAAATTTTATTGACTCAACAAGGAATATATATATATATATATATATATATATATATATATATGCAATCAAAATGAATCGAATATATATCTTTTATGAATATGTGATTAGTT